>JAIUZE010028812.1:0-24696 GCA_022085475.1 Heliosperma pusillum
CCCGTGTAGGGGGCTGTTTAGAGGGCTGGAAACCGGTCCAAACCAGGCCGGTTCAGGCCGGTTCAGACCCGGTCCAGCCCGGTCTGGTTGGTCCGTGTTTGGTCCTTGTAGTTTGTGTTGATACTTGATTGTTTTGTTGTTGTTTTGACGGGTTTTAAATATGTTAAGCATGCGGGAAATATTAAGAAACGGTTTTTAGAAAAGATAACCAAACCGGTCCAAAATGAACCGTGGGTCCCCTTGGACTTGTGACGGTTTTTAAGTATTGTTATTTTATCGTGTTTTGTAATATTTAGCAAGTGGGAAATTTTAATAAGTAAATTATTTAATTAAAAGCTTTTCATTATATTATTATTTCTCACATGTTAGAAATTATAATACGAGATTTTAGTTTAAGTTGATATCATGTAAGTCAAGCGGGTTTTCGTATGAATTAATAATTCACATGTTAGAAATTGAATGAAATAGCATGAAATGAATGTGATATTCTTATGTTCAAGCCTCGATGGCTAAGACTCTGTTTCTAGCCGGTTTGACCAAACGGGTTTGGTCAAACTAAGATCTAGTCAGCCCCGTTTTGACTGATGACCCGTAGCGGGACTCGGGTCGGGGATTTGTCTTCAGGTAAGGTTTTATTTAATGAATGAATGAATGAGCCATAGTAGATATGAGGCGATATGATATTTGAATATGATTTATGTGCAATTAGTCACATGATAGGAAGTTTTCCCGTGATTGTTTGATTATATGGTGGGTGTCGTGTTGACTAAGTACCCATAGAGAATTATGAGTATATGGCGTCTTGACCATTCTAATTCTAAATGAGTATCTTGGACCATGACATTGATAGGTCCGTACTGTCTTTAACGAGTATATAGTTCGCCGCTTGATAGCTTCTGTGTCCCGGCTTGGTGGGTTTATATCCAAGTCGGGGTATGGCTGCCATTGTTCCACTTTGGGAAATGGAGCCAGTTTAAGTACTAGCCAACCCCTTTGATGGATCTTCTTAGGGTGTACTCATGTGATTGTATCATGGGTCTTGGATGCGATGTTGTTCCGCATTTCTCTGGGTCTGAGCAGTCTAGGTTTAGGGTTGAGTCGTATCTTGGACATGTTTCTGAGAGGAACCTCTGAGCTAAGATATGTGATTTGGATCTGGGCCATGTTATTAGTGTAACCGCTGAGCCTAGATGTGTGCTTGGTATTTGGGCCATGTTACTAGAGTGACCGCTGAGCCTAAATATTTAAGTATATCCTACCTCGTGGTATAGACTCGAGTTACAGAAGTCGACTATTGACTGGACTAAGAACTTATGCCTGTTTGTAGAAGTATTGTCTTTCATGTTTGTATGATTCTATGAATCTTAGAAGGTGAGATGCAAGCCGGCTAAGGTTGATAGAGTTTGGATTACCGGTTGTTAACTGATTCACATGATATTATGTGTTGATTAGGGTTTGAGTGTATCAAGGCCATGTTGTAACCTCTGAGCCAGCATACCAGCTTCCCTACCTCGTGTTATAGATTGTTAACGGTTTCACATGATAGCTTTCATATGCTAGGTTATATGTTAGTTATTTGTTTCATAACATGAAAAGCATATCGTATATGTTAAGGTTTTGTATTTCCATATACATTGCTTTTATGTTATTCATGTTTTATTAAACTCGACATTTCGTGGCTGGGAGAACTCGGAGTTACTCCCCACTGACTGTGGCTTCCGTGTTTATATTTAATGCGGTTGGCAGGTTTGTGATGCATACTTGGGTACATTGACGAGCTAGCGAGCGAAGTATTTACCTTGGACCTATATTCGGTTCTTAGGATTGTATATTATTATACACTCTTTTATTTCTGTATTTATACGGGAGATATGTCTCCCGTTTCAGATATTTTTTTATGTATAATATTATTTCCTTTTTGTTATGAACCTTTTTCTTTAAGACACCTTCGTTATGATGAATATATTTAATGATAGGTTCCGGTTTTAAAATTTACCGATTTTCACTAAAGTGAACCTATTAGAAACGTATTCTCATCTTTTATTTATTTAAATTACTTGTTTATCTTTCCGCAAATTTGAGGGTGTCACACACACGGTTTGAGGGAGTATTAGAAGGAGAAAAATAAAACCCTAATGGACACACATCTCACGGTACACACAAACAGAAAAAGAGAAGAAAAATTCTGATTTTGAACTCTCTTTTTCATCTTCATATTCATCATCAATATACACACAAAATTAGAAGTAATTTTGGGTATTCGTTCTAGCACGACGAAGGCATTTCTTGAACCATCTTGGGTGTTACGATTAGGAGAATACCTACTTTGGTATTTGTTCTTAGGCCTTTATCTAGGACCGAAGGTTATTTCTTAATCTATTGTTTATATTATGCAATTTAATTTATGACTAGAAATTCATATAGTTATAATTTCATTATAATCCGAAATTTCTAAAGGGATGTAAACCGTTATTTCCCACAAATCCTAGCATGTGAATTAGACTACGTCGCTGAACATGTAATTAGCACTCAATTATGTCGAAGTTGGGAATTTAGAATTAATGATACACGAATGATAAAGCAAAGAATCAAATAATTTCAATGACTAAATGTTGTTACAACGGATTAAGGGATCTACGTCAGAAATATACTCTAAACAGAGATTTGAAGAAAAGGAAAAGATTTGAAAAACTAAAAGACAGATTCGGAGCGATGATACGACTAATAGTTAATTAATTATATAATTAAAGCTACCTCAAGGCGAAAAACAAAGTACGGGGACAGAAGACAACCCAGAACAGGCGCAGCAACAGCTGCGTCCTCTGAAAGAGGCGCATCACTTGTTGCGTCTGTTCTTGAGTTGAATTATGACTGTGAAGTCATAATCGCTAGCAGTTAATGTTGTTTTGTATATTTACGATGGATTATCGACCTATGACTCGAGTAGAAGTGGTTTAACATATTAATTACGATAATTTTATTTCAATAATGAATCCAGAGATTTGATACGAACAAATCGAACCTCTAAAACCCAAACTTGATTCAAAGACGAAAACCCGCTTATATTGAATTATTAGTGATCTAAGTCAAGAACAAAACGTTTTATGAAAGACTAAAACAAGAAAGGATTAAAATAAGAAAAGGAAAATAAATACGTAGAAACCAGAGGAAGAAGAAGGAGAGCAGGAGCAGGCAGCCTCTTGAAGAGGCGCAGCAGGTGCTGCGTTTCTTCTCGACGTCTAATGACTACTGAAAAGGTTTTATGAAAAGGGTTTCGATTTGAAATCGATTTTGAATCTAATTTCGACGTGAATCTTACATTAATTGAACGAATAAATAAATGAAAATAATAAAAGACAGGATTTACATCCTTAGACTTACATGTCGACGAAACGAGAATAACTCAGTTAACGTTTTAGCGATAGCTCGACTCGAATGTATCCTGAAAGTGCCCTTGTTAAAGGACTAAAATTGATTGATTAATTGTGTAGTGGTCAAATTGGTTGGTTAATGCAAACGTGACGGGCACCCAAAAGGATCTGAGATTACGTGGTCGATTGATCAAGCACGTAGATGTCGATAGCTTAAAGCAAGGTCTAGAATGCAAAGAGAGAAGAGAAGGGCGGAACACTCACGTACTTTAAAAGTGAGAACGGAGCTCTCCTTTTATAGCCGAAAATCTGAAGAATTTGGGAACAACACAAACTTATCAGGAAAAACGGAGAAAACAGGGTGGGGAAGAGGCGTAGCAGGAATTGCGATCCTTCGAAAAGGCGCAACACCTGCTGCGTCATTTCCCTAGAGGTTTCCTCCCGCGGAAGAAAGATTTCCACGTTTCTACTACGGAATTGTGTTTGATCTACAATTCCCCTTTAAAACTGTAACACCCCATATTTTATAATAACGAGTAATTTACTAAAGTCGTGAATTTTATAAATTCGTCCTTTACTTTTATTGGTTAAAATATTTTAAGTCGATAATTTATGATTTCGTGACTTTAAATTATTGATTAATAGAATTTAGTTTAGTTGGGTAGAAACCGTCGTATTTCAGTCCGTTATGAGTTCATAATCGGATTCTACGCGAAAATTCAAGTGAGTCGACCCGATATGAAATTTGGGTCTTCTATCATTATTTTTCTCAAAACAAAGCCCACTAACCACCCTTCTCCCTCTTCATTTTCCAGCAACCATCTTCTTCCTCAAACAACCAAAAACCCCATTAAAACTCCATCACTTTATAACTTTAAGACGGATGTCATTTCTCCGTCTCTCAACGAAACTTGACGATTTTTATATCAATCTTCTCCTCTCATCCTCCTCTTCATTTTCATACCATAAAATCCTCATTTCCATCAACTTTTTATAAAACCCATTTTTTTAGATCTAAACTTATGACGGGTATAACTTCTTTGTTTCTTAACCAAATTTAATTCCGTTTAATGTTTTGGAATCCTCTCACCGTCCTCTTTCTTTTTAGCCAATCAAAGATCGAAACGTTTAACTTTATTTTTAGACCGTCTTTCACCATATTTCGGTTTTGGGTTCTTGTCACTTTATTTAGCGGGAAAAGATGTATTTTGAAGATTTTGGGTCAAGGAGTTCATGTGGGTTGATGGTTAGTTTGGGCAATGAAGATTGGAAGTGCTAATCGAGGTAACGGTGATGGGTTACTCGATATCTTTATGTGTTTTAGTTGTTAATTGTAGCATTTATTTGGGAAAGATGAGTTCTTGTGTAGATAATAGTATGGATCCATGATTATAATATATTTAATTGTTGAATTGCATCTTGTATGTCCCAATTTGATGGAAAATTGGTTGTGTTGATGATGAATTGCTTTCTTGTTGCTTAAACTTGTATTTAAGTCTTGAATGATAACATAATTATGCTTTTAATGTAATATGGAATGTTATGATATTCATATGTTATGCTAAGTGGTGATTTATGATGGTTTATGTTGGTAATTACAAATGGGTAAGAAATTGTTTAGCTTAAACTTGAAGTTTGGATGAAATTTGGCTTGAACCCCTGCGAATTTGACTAGGGCCCTGACGGGTCCAGTCCAACCCGGACGGGTTTGAGCCCTAAACCCGAGCAGGACACTTCCAACCCGGACGGGTCGGGTCCGACCCTTTTTGCATTTGCATGTCTAGAACTCCTACAATACTTGTCTGATTGGGGCGTATGACCTACCTTTGGAATCGTAAGAGGATAAGCTATCACCTCCACTTGGAATTTCTGCATTTGCATGTCTAGAACTCTAGTTATGACCGTTTGAAGTAGACCCTTGTTTTAGCTAGTTTCCAAACTTGTTGTTTTGAGATAAGATCTATGTTTCTTATTTATTATGTTTCTTAAACTTGGTCTAATGCTTATGTATCATGTATTGATTCATGTTTATCATAGTGACATTTATATAATGCCCTATTCTCATGCTTGGTGACAGTTTTTAGTATGTCCCTTCTTGAGTCGGTTCTACCTTATGTATTTGATTTGAGCACTAATTGTTGAGTGCTTTGAACTCTCATTTCCCGGCTACACCTCATCCTCGTTAGACTGGAATGTCGGAGGGATGGGGTGTGTCCTTGATGCTTGTATGCATGTTTTAGTGGGGATATGACGACGTTGTTGGGAGGTGAACACAATGCGTTGATCGACCCGACCGTCAAATGTTGTATCCTTGCAAGGTGGTGTCATTGCATGTAGCGTACCGCTTGATTATTATTCTTGTGCTCTTTCCGAGTAGTTTGACCGAATTTGGGGTACTCGGCTTTTGTGTATGTCGAGTCTTGGATGCGAAATGTTCATCGCATGTCGAATCGGAACACGTTTATTCAGAGAGTCTGCCCAGGTTTAGACTTGGACCGTATTATTATCGTCGCCCTACCGGGAGGAAATGAGTCTTTCATATACGAAACGTTTATCGTGTATGCGTTCAAGGAAACGTTTATCCCGTGGATGTGTTTGATCATACTTGTTATGTACATGATGCTAGTGCGTGTCATTTACCGTGAGAGTGTGTATGCTTATGTTTGATCATATGATGGATTGTATACTTGATTGATTTGGATGCCTATGATTGGTTTGTATGTCGAGTCCCAAACCTTCTCAAGCATATGTCGCTAATGGTGAGATGCAAGCCCTTAGTGTTCTATATGGTTGCCAAGGGGAGTCTTCCCCAAGTCTTGCATTGCATGATGATGATGGATGATGGTTTTATTTACTCGTATATTGTTATTATCATAATGTTATTCTTACATCCGGCATGATATATATATTTGCATGATGACACATGATTACATGCTTGTTTATGTGCGTTTTGATGTGATATGGCAACACCAAAATGTGTCGTGTTTAGTAGTGTTTATTAGATTCATTTAATATACTGTTTACGGGTCGTTAGCATCGTTTTATGCTAACCATAGTCCTTGTAATTATGTTGTTATTTACTATTTTTAAGTCAAATTTTAGAGTCAAACCCGGAAGTCAACAAAAGTCAAAGTCAAAGTCAAACCCGAGACCCGAGACCCAAACCGGACAATTTGAGTGGGCTAGTTGCAAATCATCAATGCAAGAAGAGCAAAGACAAAGGGTCAATGGAAGTCAAGGCGAGACTAGCATTCAAAGTGGTCAACGAAAGTCAAGGCGAGCGTTGAAGAGTAAAAACTGGTAGCATGAAACGCTGCCAGCGTCCTGGCCTGAGATAGGTGTTCCTTCATTCTCCGTCTTGTCATTTTGAGGCTCATTTCTCGAAGGCCTTAGGTTTCCGGACCAAGAGTATATAAGAGCTAGATTTTAGAGAGAGATAGGATCATTCCCTACATTACATTCATTCCATAATTTTCACAACAAGTTCTCTCATATTTTTGGTTCTTTCATTTTGGCTTGTAATTTGGTTGAACTTCATTTTGGGTTGTAATACTTGGATTATGGGTAGCTAATCTTCCATTTCTTAGTGTAATTGGAACAAGTTCTCTTCTTTTAGCATTGTAAGAATTTTTGAACCTCTTCTTCTCTATTTAATGCCATTTTCTCATTTTAAATTCCATTGTTGAATGAATTGTTGTTGAGACTAACCATCTTAGCAAGTATTTGTTTAATTAGTGCTTTGTCTTGATAAATTTGGTTAATTTGTCTTGATATTGTTGAAGCAACCTTGAAAGATTGTAAGTTTGGTTTAAAGTTGGAATCTTTTGAGTGGAATTTGGTTTATTGTGTGATTAGAACATGGTTTAATGTTTTATTGCATGATTCTAGCTTGTTTCTTTGGTTTTGTGCTTAAAGCTTGCATCTTTGATTGTGCTTATGTTTTAATAAGTATTGGTTGAGTTGTAAAGGGTAAATCTTGGTTGATTTAATCCTTGTTGACTAATTGCTTAGAAATTTGTATTAGATAACTAGAGAAGAGAGAAAAGGAAGAGTCTTTACTTTGTTAATTGTTGGGAACTTGGGAATATTACACTAAGTTGTTTTCCCATATTTGACTATTTGAATTTTTAGTATTAGTTGGTTATTTTAGACTTGTTAATGAATTTCTCCTATCAAACTTTCCCCCTATATGTTGTTCTACATGTTTTCTCATTGTGAATATCATAGTTTATAATTAATTTAAGTTTTTGTCTTAATTAGTGTCTTAATTTGTGATTAGAGTAATTAGTTAGTAATTAGTTTTGTTAATTAGATTTTAGCAAGAGTCTAGATTAGATTAATTTAGTTAATACCGCCTTCTCTTGGGTTCGACCCTATTCTTACCATTTACTACCTTTAATTAAGATAGTTTATGTTTGTTTAGGAGATATAAATTGTTATTTGATCGTAGCTAATTAGCGGATTTAACGACACGCGAATTAGGCTCGTCACTTACGAATTGTCATAAATCGTTCCGCGTACCAAACATGCGGCCCAATCATCACTGGGTGGTTTGCGGAAGGTGTAGAAACAAGGTATCTACATAGCCCTCACTTTGACTGAGGCTTGGACAAGGTAAAAGTCAAAGTATAGCCATCAAGTCAATCGAAGATTACAACCTGATGACGAATGGGCGACGCGAGGCGGTTTAAGGGGTCTAAACCAAGGACCTGTCGTAGGGAACATTTTAAAGTCTGTCAACCATCATGGAGGGTCGTTTAAAGTCCATTAGACTACGTATAAAAGCTCACCAGCCATAAGAAGGACTCATAACTGAGACATCTTCTTATTTGGGATGAGGTGCGATATAAGGCTCGTCAGCCGTCGAGTGGGGTTGCGTCGTGAGGCTCGCCAGCCGTCATATGTGAGAATATGTCTGTCTCTTTCCTCAGGCGAAATCTCGTTAGGGAAACATATATTGGATATAAAGAAGAGTCTGTCAGGATCGAATCATTCCGCGGAATCTTCTCAGTTGTGACGAGGAAAATTCTGGTAATAAAAGATGGGCCCACGGATTATGTTTCCGAAAGGTGGGTCCTGAGGTGACAACATCACGTGACGGTTTTGAAGCCTGTCAAGGCGCGGGTCTACGGAAGACTCTGTCAGGATCGAATCATTCAGGGGGATCTGCTCGATTGTCACGAGCAACATCTGCTCGGTTGTATGTCCGAAAGGTGGATGTCCCAAGCATTGCCTGTTTTTGTTGTTTGTTTTTGAATTGGTTTGAAAAGTGACGAACGATCGTCAATTGAAAATTTTGTGTGAATTGATTTGCAGGAGATCGAGGTTGAAGGCGTCAAGCCTCTAGCTTACCTCGAGGTGTTTGTTTTGAATTAATTTGAGAACTGACGGACGATCGTCAATAAAAGAGTCATTTGATCTTTGCAGAAGATCGAGGTGGCAGGCGTCAAGCCCCCAGCTTACCTCGAGGTGCTGGAAAGTAAGCATCTAACTCTGGCTATTTCATTGCATAGCAATGCGTTTGATTTGACCTTTAAATAAATATAGGTGACCCTTATATGAATATAGGTGCCACCGTCTCAACACCGTCTCAGAACAGGTGGCCAACCAGCTGCGGGCTACGGCCATCGAGGCGCTGTTAGGTGGCCAGGATCGACAGGTATGAACCTCTCATTCCCTTTTCATCTTTTTGTATTTTGAAATGAAATGATCTATATGAGGCATTTCTTCACAGGGAGACTTGGAGCGGGAGTTGGCGGAGTCCTGGGATGAGACGGCTCGTCTGTTAAGGGAGCTAGAGGCTAGGGATGCTGAGATTGCCGCTCTAGAGGTTAGTGTAGGCATGCTGGGTGGTGACGAGGATTAGTTGTCCTTAGTTTTGCTATTTATTTGTACATTTTGACTTGTTTATGTACGTTTGGATTTTGACTTTGTCTCGGGCGAAAGCCCTAGCTTTGGATTTTTGGATTTTGTTTTGGGCGAAAGCCCCCAGTTTGATGTACATGTCTCTTTTATAGTATATGATGGCCTGAGTGCCTTTGCTGCTGTGTATTTACTGTTCCTGCGGGTTAGTCTAAAAACTTGTTTGGTAGACGACGGTTTCTGCCGTCATGCTGCCGAAAGTCACATAGAACTCACATAATTTACATGTAGCATATTGCTAGCCTAAACTGGTGCAAAACGGGTTACCCCCTAAAAAAAGAATTTTGAAGGAAATGTATAAGTGTTTGAAATGACCAGACATGCGTAAGTGTTTGAGATGACCAGATATGTGTAAGTGTTTGAAAGAAAGAAAGAGGAGTGAAATGATTCCCCTAAAAAAGAAAATGAATAAGTGTGCTCATTTGGCGGCCATGTCGTCTTCCGTCTCGAAAAGCGAACCCGACAAGGATTAGGAAATCCAAGATTGAAGTTAGTTAAGAAACTGACGAGATTTTTTTTATTATTCTTATCGAATTTCAAATATAAACGCAGATGTTGTTCTGCTTACATTTAAAATAATGACGGGTTGAATCCTATGAAGGATTGCCTACGTATTCATTAAAAAGTGAAATCAAACCCTGTGCGTAGTTAAAAAAAATGTTAAAGAATAATCGTTCGAAGCAAGAGCTTGTATTGAAGTTATAATTCAGTTTATTTGATGACATGAGGATATCCAAATGTCAAAATGCAAGAGCATAGCGACATTAATTTTAAGTGGCCAGGGGCCGGTTTTATTTCGTGTCGCACGTGGGGTACGCGAGGCGCAGTCTATTTTTTTGCCTAAGATTTTGAATGACTTTTACCCTCTTTACAGTAACAAGCTCGGCGAATTACGCAAACTAATACTATAGAAACAAAATACTTTTGTGACCGTATAAGCTTAGTGTACATCGAATTCTTAGATGCTAAACAAGGGTGAAAAAATGGAATGAAGTGGAAGGTTCTAATGGTGTTAGAAAACACTAGAGATCTGTGTATCTCTCTCACTCACTTAAATGAATGAAAGGATCGTCCCAAAGGCCATGGAGACATGGTAACTGTAATTTTTGACTGGATAGATTTTTTTTATACTTTGAATTTGTGTTGATTGACTGGATTTTTTTTGTCTTGTCTCATGAATTTTTGAAAATATTTGAGACTTTTGATTCGAAGTCGCTGGACTGTTTTTGATTTGAAGTCGATTGACTGTTTTTTATTTGAAGTCGTTGGACTGTTTTTTATTTTGAAGTCGTTGGACTGTTTTTGATTTGAAGACGTTGGACTGTTTTTTATTTGAAGTCGTTAGACTATTTTTGATTTGTAGTCGTTGGACTGTTTTCTTTTTGATAGTTTTAGGCACGATTGCACTAAAAATTTGGTTTGACCCTCGGGTGAGCTAGTTTTGTAGCACCCATGGTAAGGGTATTAAATTTTTTTGCCTTAGTATGCAATTTGTCTTTATCTAGTAGTCATATTAAATATAGGAATTGACGAATCGGGTAGAAAAATGGAGCCTCCAAACCCAGAGGTCACCTAGAGACACGGCGATCATGGAATTTTCACACTACAAGATATGGAAAAGGTGGTAAATGCACGCCCTTGTTAAGGCTTATTCTAAGAGGTCGAGTGTTCTACACTAAAGAGATACGACCTAAAGTATTTTGAGTCTATTATACTAGTTAAGGGTAAAAATTATAACAAGTGACTATTTTTTCTTTTCTGTTTTTGGCAACTCAAAGAGGACTAGGATGGTCCTATTTATTAACAAAAGCTAACATAATGACGACAAATAGTCCCTTCCAGATCTCATCCTCAATTCTTGTTCCTAGCACAGTTAAGTATTTGAGAGACTTTATGTTTTGGTATCTCAAGTGGTTCGCATAAACAGGTTTCAAATTGTCCACGAACTTTTCAACAAGAGTAGATTAATCTGGACATTCAACGAGTTGTGTGCTAGTCTTCCTCCACCAACTTAGGAAGTCGGTGAAACCTTCTTTCTCATTTGTGGTAAGAACCCTAGAGTACGCATATTGACTTGAGTCTCAGCATTTTTTACATATTGCTTGGCGAACTCAATTGCGGCATCATCCCAGATTGCAATTTTCTTGTGTTCTAGAAAATAGAACCACTGCTTAGGAATGGTGTTGAGAGACGAAGGAAATATCCTTAGGAACATCTCAGGTTTGATGCCTTTGATAGACATGTAATCTTTGAAAGCACGAATATGATTCAAAGGGTTCTCATGTCCCTTGAACTTTGGGATGTCAGTCATTTTGAAGTTGGTTGGCAATTGAGTATTTCACGCATCATATTGGCGATTATTCTCCTTGTAGAGGCCATCCCCTTTGAGGTACATTAGTTGCTCCTCCTTATATTAGAGCCGCTTTTCAGCTTCAGTAAGAACTGGTGGGGGATTGATTTCTGGTTGTCCCACAGAGGGTGGAATGTTATCATGCTCACTAGGATCAGGAATGTCTGAAGGAGGAATCCAGGTTTCTACAGCAACAATTCGGCCTTCATTGGCATTGAGGCGAGCATAAGCTTGTCTTGACTTGTTTGGAGACGGATGACGGAGCTAGGACTAAGTTAACGTTTTAGCGATAGCTCGACTTGAATGTATGCAGAAAGTGCCCTTTTTAAAGGACTAAAAGTGATTGATTAATTGTGTAGTGGTCAAATTGGTTTGTCAATGCAAACGTGACGGGTACCCAGAAGGATCAGAGCTTACGTAGCCGATTGATCAAGCACGTAGATGTCGATAGCTTAGAAGAAGGTTTAGAATGCAAATAGAGAAGAGAAGGGTCGAACACTCGGGTACTTTAAAAGTGAGAACGGGGCTCTCCTTTTATAGCCGAAAATCTGAAGAGTTTGGGAACAACACAAACTTATCACGAAAACCGGAGAAAATGGGATGGGGAAGAGGGGCAGCAGGAACTGAGATCCTTCGAAGAGGCGCAGCACCTGCTGCGTCATTTCCCCAGAGGTTTCTTCCTACAGAAGAAAGATTTCCACGTTTCTACTACGGAATTGTGCTTGATCTATACTTCTCCTCTTAAAAGATACGAGATAATATTTTATTTAAAAAGATAGAATTTGAAATATTAATAAAATATCCAGAATATTCCCTCGCGTTCCGACTCTGAGTTTTAAAACGGTTTCTAGAAAATGAAGCGGTTTTCGACCCGGACTCCAAATGAACTTTAATGACCGTCAAAACGACCTTACCAGCGCGTAGATGATGATCAAGGGGTAGACACAAGTGTTTGAGGTATCACTTGACAATAAACTTACGAATTCTCATAAATCATTCCACGTACCAAACATGCGGCCCAATCATCACTGGGTGGTTGACGGAAAGTGTAGAAACGAGGTATCTACATATATCTACACCCAGAAGGAATTGAACATGAGGTAACGGTAGTGGATGGAGTTGATCTGCGACTATGAAATGCAGATCTTTTATCATGAGGGTAAGGCTAATGTCGTTGCAGATGCTTTTAGTCGGAAGAGCGTGCATTCTTTATGCACTGAGGTGTCCTTGATGCAGTTGAGGGACGAGGTAGAAAAGATGGGCATTAATGTGATCGAAAAGGGGAAGATACTAGTGATTTGATAATCGAGCCGAGATTGTATCATGACATTCCGAGCAAACAATTGGAGGATCCTATGATTCAATTGTGCAAGAAAGGGTTAGAGGAGGGTACTACTCCTAGGTTTTCGATTCATGTATATGGAAGTGTCAAATTTTAGGGACGATGGTGTGTGCCAAATGATCTCGAGTTTAGGAAGGTAATTTTGACTGAGGCTCATTGTACTCCCTATTCGTTCCATCCGAGTGGAGATATATTGTATGAAGATTTAAAGAAGTTTTTTCGGCCGGGAATGAAGAAAGATGTGGCTGATTTCTGGCGAGGTGTTTTACCTATCAGCGAGTAAGAGGGAGCAGCAAAGACCACAAGGTAAGATTCAGCCTCTTGAGGCGTCGGAGTGGAATTGGGAGTCTATATCCATGGATTTTGGGTAGGACTTCCAAGATCGCAGAAGAGGAATAATATGATTTGGGTGATCGTGGATCGGTTAACCAAGTCAGCTCATTTTATGCACCATTCATGTGATTCAAAACTCTCTCAAAACCTCTTAATCATCTCAAGGCTCGGAATCGATTACGTCTTGTCTTGTGTGTTGATATCATTGGTAAGTAATTTGTCTTTATGTTTAATAATCATGTTGGGTAGTGTAGAACCCTAATTGAATTGGGGAAAAGGGGGGATTCGATAGTTATTGATTGAATCATTGATTGATTGTTTAGGAGAAGACTTCGTAGAGGAACACTTTTGATTGCGATTGCATATTGCTTGCAGAACTGCTATAGGTAGGGTTTCCCTACTCGGTACTTTTGTATGTTGTTCAATGTGATATGATTGTTGTTGTTTGTTGGTGTTGATGAGTATGACTGTTGTGATGATGATGGTGGTGTTCAGAGATTTGGAGTTTTGGTGGTTACTTAGTTGCTATTTTGGTATTCCGATGGGAGATGGGCCAGACCCCGAGTTCGCTTCTCGTGGCTCTCCTGCCACGAGGGGGATGTACACATTAATGTTCTGGGTCTCTCGCTACGTCGCATATGGAAGTATGATGTCCAGTGCCGCGGTCTAGAATCAATAGGTTGTTTTGCAGGTCAAGTCTGCAGCCTGATGCTGCTGGGGTTACCGTTGGGGTGGGCCTCGGTTACTGTTACTCGAAAATGTTGATGATGGTGACTGATGGTTTCATATTGTTCTTATTATTGTCTTATGCGTTGAACGATGTATGACGGTACTGACCCCGTTTAATGTTTTCAAAACGGTTGTTATTTATTGGGGAATGGTGAGCAGGTGTCTAGTAGGTAATTGATTGAGCTCGCATTGGGGATTGGATGGGATCGCCGGTGACGAGTCTTAATTTCCGTTGTCACTTAGATTTTCTTTGACTTTTCTTTATTATTGTTAGTTTGGAATATTGTTATTTGAGACAACCTCAGTTTGTTTGAAACAATGTAACTTTGATTTATTTACACTTTGACTTAATAAGTATTGTTTCGCTATCGCCTATTTGATATATACTACCTCGGACAACCGAGATGGTAGCACCCTGATTTACTAAGGGGGTTGTGTAAGGCTCTTTGGTAGATGGGTGTGTTACATCAAGTCTTATGTATATTGCGTTCTAAAACGATCCTTAGCCATAGAAGATTTATACCTGAGTCTAGCTTTAACCTGTGCATGCCTAGGGTGGTTGATCTAGTGGTTTATAATGGTAAGGTTGATCATTCAATCGAGCAAAACAAAAGAGTCGTGCTAACTTGGACTCAATCGATCGAGTTGGCACTCGATCGAGTAACCTTCAATGTTGAAGCCAAGCAGTAGCATTTGAGATCGAGTGGCAAATGTACTCGATCGAGTCAAGGGTCACTCGATCGAGTAAACACTGTACTTGATCAAGTATCCGCTGATGTCGAGGCTATCTCGTTCAACACAAGGTTCCCCGATCGAGTTGTGAAGTACTCGATCGAGAAACCCTCTGCCAGAGGTTTGTTTTGTCTTTTGTTTTTAGTTCACTTGTATATAGCATCGGGTTGTAATTTAGTTGTTATTTTTGAGTCACTTGTGGCGAGATGTCCGGGTTCTAATAGATAGTTCCCTAACGGCTCCATTTTCCCCCTTAACCTTGTTTGTTTATTTCGTGTAATGATGAATGAACATTTCACATGCTAAAACAATTTCGATGAAGTCAAACATGCATTGAACCACCTAGAACGGGATTCACATGCTTAGAATTATTATTTGTGAAACGATGTTTGCATTACATAATCGCCGTAGCTACGCATTCCTTTAAAAACCATTATTTGATCAGTAGAAGTCGTTGTTGAAACAGAAGGGGTTGGGTGTTAAAATAATAACCTTCCCAACACGTAACTTCACCCCTTACTCAGAATCTATTGGTTTTCGGATGTCCGAATTCAATGGGTCACGAGAGTCATTCAATCGACTGACTAAGGGACAGGTTCTAAGAGCATTAATCACTCAATGCCATTTTTCTTTGTGCTCTTTGACAAAAGGTGTAAAGCGAACTCAAAAGGTTCCAAGTTCCCTTAAAACTTGGTGGCGACTCCTATTCAATCTTCATTTGATTCAGGTTGAACCATGGGTCGATGTACCTCTGCCGGATTCCACGAGGCGATCGTGGGGGGGTGTCCACAATGGAAAATACTTATTTATATTTTAAAGGATTAATTGCATATAACTAAAAACTAACATTATCTTAATTTATGTGAAACATCCTAATAATAAAATGAAGCGAGTGGTATAAACTTAATTTAATTTTTTCTCTAAAAATAATAAATAGTTAGAAGCTCAAAAAAATTATGCTTTTGAGTGAGTTTGGTACTTTCACAATTATATAATTATATATAGTTGTAGCATCTCCTTTTCCTAAGCAAATTTTGTAGTTTAACAATAAGTTAGCTGAACTTTGAAATAACGGACATACATCAGTAATATATTTATTATATTTAAATGTAATGTTACATTAAATGTTAATTTTCCAAGTTTAACATTTTTTTAGGTGAGAGAATTATATGATGACACGATTTCAAATTATCACTAAACTAATTCAACTTAAGTACCAACAAAGTGTTTTATACCAGATTCATGCCTTGTATTTATTTATCTTTTATTTTCTTTAAAAGAGATATTATAATCACATGTAAACAATTGTTAGACATATGATGCAGCCATTAAACCCTTACAACGTTCTTTTCATTATAATTAAGTGAATTAATCCGTGCAACGCACGAGCTTTCAAAATAATAATTTATGATATCCAAAGATCGACAATTTAGTTATAGGGTGATACGAGTATACTATTTTTTTGTTGAATACTTATTTCTTACTAACCATATATAAATATTTAATTGATAAAACGTTGTATCATCCCGTGAAACCATCTAAAACAACAGTAAGTCTTGCTCAATACAGGTTAAATACTATCACATGCTGATAATAAAGACAAAAGTTTTGGTATTTTCTAGCCACTAAAAAAGGTAATCAATATATATATATAGTATATACATGAGAATCCATGAGAATCCCTCGTAACCACAAGATCTAATTCACCAAAGTTAATCTAAAAGTTGTAATTAAATAATTATATTATATACACTCTACCATCATCATACATTTGGCCGACATTTGACCAGCGTTGACTGACATTGAGCGACCGTTGCCCGGCGAATTTTTTTTTTTTTTAGGGTAAGTACTTAGTCATTTTTCGAAAAATACATCCAAGGTACATAACATTTATACTAAAGGTACAAAATGTTTAAACCAAAGATACAGAACTTTTATACCAAAGGTACATCTTATTTCTATTAAAGATACATAATATGTACATACAATTATAAGTATACGACATGTCATGTATATTTCAATTTATTATCAAATAATTTATTGGTGCATATTTGGTATATATGAGGAACATTAAACATATAATATAAGTACATATCAAAGTATTCATATTTATTTTAATTGTTTTCATCCATGATTCAATAAATCATAAAGTACCTTAAATGTGTATAGTAGGTACGTCTTATTTCTATTAAAGGTACGTTAAAAATGATTATAAGTATAAACTATGTTTTCTTTAATAGGTTAACAAGTATGACTTATAATTCATTATGTACATACGAGGTACATCAAATATATATATCATAGGTACATATAATAAATATTAAAGGTACATATCATCAACATAGTTTATACCTACAATCATTATTTAATGTATCTATAATAGTTATTAAATGTACCTTTTGATATAAAAGTTTTGTACCTTTGGTATAACATTATGTACCTTTAATATAAATGTTCTGTACTTTCGATATATTTTCCGTAAAATGACTAAGCACAAAAAAAAAATCGGTCAAAGTCGGTCAACGGCCAGTCAATGTCGGTCAAATGTATGATGGTGGTAGAGTGTATAATATAGTTAATCACAACTCTTAAATTAGACTTGGTGGATTAGATCTAGTGATTGGGAAGGATTCTCATGGATTCTCATGGGAAGGTTATTCTCATAAGATATATATATTAGGTGAGTCCACATATATTAGGTGAGTACGTCCTATTATTTCAGGCCTTTAGATGACAGTAGGTCTTGCTTGCGACGGATCGGATCTTGCGACGGGTATTTTGTGAGAGAAAATGGGTAGAGGGGACAAGGTGGGCACCCCCCATGTGCTTCTCCACTCACCCTTGATGGGTATTTTGTGAGAGAATATGGTATCCGTCTTAAGCTTGCGACGGATAGTGTCCGTCACAAATGAGAATTTGTGTAGTTGAAAGAGATCTAACGGTTGTTGTTAGGCGAGTGATACTCAGGGCAATATTGTTCACTTATCCGCCGATATAAAAACATATCTACAAACCCCATCTTCTATTTTACTCCTTAATTTTCTCTCTCTACCCTATTTCGTTTCTCCAACTCTCCTTTTTTTTTTATCAACTTCAAAAACCAAAAATCCCCAATTAAACAAACATCAAAAACTATAAACCCTAATTCACATTCTTCTGTCAACATGTTCTTCAACAATGGAGATTGTTGGAGGTCAATCGTGCTCTCATGCGCCAAGGTCATTGTTGTCATCGTCAATGTTCAACAACCAGGCCTTGTCTTCTCTCTCCAATTCCTCTATCGTCAACAACATCTCTTAATCCTTCACGATTCATCCAATTTGTGACCTTAATTTTTACTCTGTATAAGGTTTTTATTCAATTTCGTAGATTTTATTTTGTATTAGATGTTTGGTTCGTTATATGTCCAACATTGCTAGCTGCTTTAGTGACTGTTGTAGCTCTAAGTGCTTGATAAGGTTAATGTGTCCTTATCAAATGCTCTCATTTTATATTCACTTTTCTATGTCTTTAAAAGAGTAGTTGGACTCTTTGGTTAGGGTGGATCTAGTTGCTCCAATCAATTTTATACTTGATCTTTTACTCAAAAGGTATTATATAATTATAAGTTTAGTTAATTTAGAGCATGCATGATACTTGTAAATCGTCAACTATGTATATTTCTCATAACAATGACACCTTATGGTTAGTACCATTATGTAGTGCTGTACCATTGTTATTTTAATCAAAGGTTATTCAAATATTATCTTTGAGAATTGTATGATTG
Organism: Heliosperma pusillum; assembly: GCA_022085475.1. NCBI lineage: Eukaryota > Viridiplantae > Streptophyta > Magnoliopsida > Caryophyllales > Caryophyllaceae > Heliosperma > Heliosperma pusillum. Next base: position 18,546 of record JAIUZE010028812.1, read on the forward strand.
TCCGTTACAGTGATAATGATACAGTGATGATGATACAGTGATGATGATACAATAATGATGTAACTGTGTTATAGTTATGGTGTAATTGTGCTCTTATTATCCGTAAGTTAACATATATAAGCATAGCATGATTTAGTTACACAAAATATCATTAAAGACGGGGCATATCCGTCTTCAATGAAGACGTGTCGAATATCCTCTCACACGGAGGTAAGTGGGAGGGAAAATGAGGATCCATTAAGTTCCCCACTTGCCTCCATGTGAGAGAGTATCTAACTCGTTTTCAATAAGACCAAGTGATTTGGTAATACCATGAAAATAATTTTGCGCGTACGTGTAAGTTCGCATATTTCAGATATTATTGTACTATTATTGCAAGCATACGATTAGCAAATAATGGAGTTGTCACTCATAATTTTTAATCTTTGAAGTATCACGTCTATTAGCTCAATGGTAGAGCATTGTGTTATGGCACAAGATGTGGGTTTAATTCCCATATAGACGAAGTTATAACTATTTTAAATACGTCGTCTTGTTAGTATGATGCTTGTGTAATAGCGTTTCGATGATGGTGTACCTGTGTTAGTATAATGTCTAGTTATGTTACGATAAAACTGAAATTGCATTACAATAGCGGTGATATTCCATATGTTATGATACATTGTATCATTTACTGAATATTTTGTAACTTGATAAAATATCGACATAAAGAGCAAGCAAGTATGAAAATAAAGAAAGCCTATGTGGGATTCGAACTCACATCTTTCGCATTGTACGATACTCTACCTTTTGAGCTAATAGGCTTTTATCTTACCTTGATTGATTAGGAAGTAAACGAAATAAGGGGTCCGGCAGGTTGGAGAACTCACTAACATTGATTACACAATTCCTTGATTAACCAACCAATCGGCGCACGCATTTTCCTCTCAATGGATGTGATGCACCTTGACTTTTCATGGAATATCCCGAATGAAGGCCTTGCAACTTTGGATTAGGTGCGAATGGGTTGTCGGAAGCTCTTGTTCCCCTTCCAAAAAAAACTTAATAGCACTTTAGAATCAGTTTGGATAATGAGACGGGTACTATTTGACATTGTTCTAATTGTTTATCTATACAAAGTGTTACAGTAACAATGCATACATCTTACAATGTACAAGTAATTATTCATATGAATTACAATAATAACTCTTATGATTTGATAATGACATTAACTTGAATTAATTTTGGGAAACACAGATAAATATGTTAGTTTACCTGCTATGTCTTATAATGACAAAAGTGTGTTACAAAATCAAAAAAATAATATCGTTATAATAACAATTAATGGGTTACAGTAACACTAAATATGTATCACTGTAACACAAAATATGTATTACAATAAAAAGTAACATGTGTTACAGCAACATCAAATACTTGTAACAATTATTATTTATACGAGTTCCATAAATAGTTCATAGTTGTGTTAACAATGACGATACTTAAATGGAATTTAAAAGAGACAAATAAATATATTACAATAACAGTTACTCTGTTACTTCGAAAATAAATGTTACAAATAATGTATTGTAATAACCGTTAATGTGTTACAGTAACATTAGAAAAAAATATATATGTTACAATTAAGAATAACATGTGTTACTATAACATTGAATACACCGAAAATGTCTTAGTCTAGTGGTTAAGTCAGAGGTATTGTGGACAATAGGTCCCAAGTTCGATCCCCCCTCTCCTATATTGTAATGCGACTAAGTGCGCTCTTCGTTAGACAAAAAAAAATATTGAATACGTGACGAATAACTATTCATACGAGTTATTGTTCCCCTTCCAAAAAAAACTCAATAGCACTTTAGAATCAGTTTGGATAATGAGACGGGTACTCATTGACATTGTTCAATTTGTATATCTATAAAAAGTGTTACAGTAACAATGCATATGTCTTACAAATTACATGTAATTATTCATATGAATTACAATAATAACTCTTATGAGTTGATAATGACATTAATTTGAATTAATTTTGGGAAACACGGATAATATGTTAGTTTACCCGCTATGTGTTATAATGACAAAAATGTGTTACAAAATAAAAAAAATTTATAGTTATAATAACAGTTAATGGATTACAGTAACACTAAATATGTATCACCGTAACACTAAATATGTGTTACAATTAAAAGTATCATGTGTTACAGTAACATCAAAGACTTGTAACAATTATTATTTATACGAGTTCCATTAATAGTTCATAGTTGTGTTAACAATGACGATATTTAAATGAACTTTAAAAGAGACAGATTAATATGTTACAATAAACATTACTTCTAGAATAAATGTTACAAATAATGTATTGCAATAACAGTTAATGTGTTACAGTAACATTAGAAATATATATATGTTAGAATTAAGAATAATGTGTTACAATAACATCGAATACACCGAAGATGTCTTACTGTAGGGGTTAAGACTGAGATATTGTGGATAATAGGTACCAAGTTCCATCCCCCCCTCTATTGTAATGTGACAAGTGCGCTCTTCGTTAGACAAAAAAAATAACATTGAATACGTGATGAATAACTATTCATACGAGTTCCAATAATAATTCCCAATGACGATAGTCAAATGCGTTAACAATGGCGATACTCATGAATTTCGGGAGATAAACATGAATATGTTTTAGTGCTGCTAATATGTGTTACAGTAACAATAAACATGTGTTACAGTAACAATTGATGTGTTATAATAAAAGTAAATATGTGTGAAAACTAACCTAACATGTGTTCAATAACAATCAAATATAACAAAGGCAAGATATTCTGTCGACAAGGAAAACAATTTTCCATATACGATCAACACAAATCCTCATTTATGATGAGTATATTCGCCGCAAGATTGCGACGGGTCAAATACTACCCATGTAAGTAGATAAGACAAAAGAAAAGTATCTAAGAAGCAACATTCTATTTTGTCTTATTTACCCACATGAGTGGTTTTTGACCCGTCGCAAGCTTGTGACGGATATATACCCGACACAAGGAAGACTTGCTGTATGATCAAAAGCTTAATTAATAGGCACACAACAAGTTCTTTACCCTACCATAAGAACTTCCTTCATCAATATTTGTCACATCCATACCAGCATCCTACTGTTATTAAAACTCAAACATTTAAAGCAATTATCTGCATCCACATCATCACTTTAGTTGCTTTTTTTAATTTTTAATTTTTCATTTATTTTCCCACACCTACCCCATCACTATACCCCACCTACTTTCTAAATGCATTTAACTAGAGTGCTAGAGTTGAGTAAGAAACGGATATATTTGTTGTACGGTAGAGTAGGCGAAAAAAGGCACTTTTGCATAAACTGATTTATTTACTTGAAATCTAAAGATTAATTCTACCATAAAACTTTATATTTATATATACTCCGTACAATTACAAATGGTATAACCAAAAAAAAAATATTTATATTTTATCGTACATTTATCAAATTTTGTACGTTTTAATTTAGACCAAAAAAGGCCGTCTAATATGAGAATTTGTCCATTTTTTATGGGATGTCGATTAAGTATACACTATTATTGATAGTGAAGTAGAAATTTTATAAAAATTCCTCACATACACCCCGCCTTTTTAACGGGTTAATTAGACTGATTAGAGTTTCGATTATTTTCGTGTTCAGGTATGATATAAGGTAGTTGAGTATTTGTAGGATTGAAAAATATGGGTTTGTATGGGTGGGTCAGAGTCAAATACACTTTGAGTTCTTTATAAATTTTTTTTAAAATTTTTTTTTTTATAAAACAAAGTATTCCTTATTTTTATTTTAATATTGGGTATAAATAAGAAAACAAAATTTTTTTAATATATTCAATATCGCGTTGATACACGAAGTATTGATCAGTCATTGTTACATATACATGATACATAGTTTAACAACAACTAAATTGAAAATTATAATCACTTGAGTAATGTGACAACCCTCACGAATGCGGAAATATAAAACATACAAGCATGTGAATTATATAGCGGAAATATGGAGTTTTTAAAACTTTTATACATGCAAGAAGAAGTATACGAGGAGTGTCAAATATTACAAACTAAAGTATGAAATACAACAAGAGACAAAGTCTCTCCAAATGTTAACAAAGTAAAAGTGTTTAGCAAACAAGCTAAAATCGTCTAGAGGTGTTTCATCCAAGGACAACGCCCGCTAGCTCACACCCAAACCCAAAATATCATAGCAAAAAGCCATCCAAATCAAGCAACCTGTTCATCCATGAAAAACATGAACGCCACAGTCAGTGGGGAGTATGTAACACCCGGAAATGTACCCTATTTTTCTAGTAGAAATATTTTACGAAATCTTTTCAGCAAATTTAAGTTTTAATTTAGAATTTAAAGTTTCGAGTCGAATTTAGAATTTTCGAGTTCGTATTTGGAATTTTCGTGATATTCCATGAGAATCCCCTCTTAAGGCGAGTTTGACTTTTTCTTGACTTTTGAGTCGCATTTGAGTTTTCTTGACTTTTGAGTCGTGTTTGACTTTTCTTGACTTTTGAGTCGTCTTTGACTTTTGTTGACTTTTCTTTATAAATATCACACTACCTTCTTAACCTATTTTCATTCACCCAAACTCAAACTCAAAACCCTTTCTTCTTCCTTAAGAAACTTGCCTCCCTCTTGATTTTCGATCTTTGAATCATCCTAGCGCATTCGTTACTTGATAGAATTCACGTAAGTCCGTCTCATTCTTCTTCCCTTACCTTCCTCTATCCGTTTTGGTAATAAAATTACCGTCTTTCTCGCTTTTTAAATTATCCGTCTTTCTCAAGGTGAAATATATTCATCTTTTATTACCTAATTGTAGGTGGAGACTACTAGGAAGGCTTAGTAATCGATTAACGACGCGTAAAGGTAACGGTGAAGGGTTACTCGATATCATTTACGTGTTTTACATGCTTATATGCTAGAAATCGTATTAGAATACGATTAGTAAGTTTAGGAATCATGTTATGGATGATGATTGTTGTTACTTGATGATTGTTGATGATGAATATTTATTGTTGATAGTTATTAGAAATGGATTATGAGAATTGGAAGTGATAGGATTGAATTTATGTTGAAGGCTCACGGATGAATTGGTAACAGAGTGTTTCACGGTCGTGAAACCTCCTTTCACGGTCGTGACTTGTGCAGTTTCACTGCACTGACCCTTTTTGGTAGAATGATCATATCTCCTTCGTTACTTGCTTGTTTTGGGCTTGTGACCATTCGTTGGAACCGTAAAAGGATAAGCTATCACCTCGACTTGAAATTTCTGTATTTACATGTCTCGAACTCTAGTTATGATAGTTTGAAGTGAACCCTTGTTTTAGTTAGTTTCCAAACTTGTTGTTTTGGAGAGCTATCTATGTTTCTTATTTATTATGCTTCTTAAACTTAGTCTAATGCTTATGTATCATGTATTGATTCATTTTTTGGATATATGATATTCTCATTCGCTTGTATCACATGTTTGATGACGGTTTTTGGTATGTTCCCACTTTGAGTCGTTTTTACAAATGTTACGGTTTGAGCACTATTTTGTCTTGTGCTTTGTAATCTCATTCCCTTGGCTACCTTCCCGTTCGTAAGGCTGGAATGTCGGAACGGAGAGGTATCCTACTGCTTAATTGCATGTGTAGTGGGCATACGACGACGTTGTTGGGAGTTGAACGCTATGCGTTGATCGACCCGGCCGTCAAATGTTGTGTACTTGCGAGGTGGTGGTATTTGCATGTAGCGTACCGCTTGTAATGAGGCTTGAGCTGTTTTTCCGCCTCTTTCGTGAATTGACCTACCGAATTTGGGGTACTCGGCATATATATTTTATAAGCCCGAGTCTTGGATGCGAAACGTTATCGCATGTTGAATCGGAAAACGTGATTCCGAGAATCTGGCCAGGTTTAGATTAGGAGCCGTTTAATTATCGTTCCTACCAGGAGGAAATTAGTCTACATATACGAAATGTAGCATCGTGTATGAGGTCAGGGAAACGCTTTATCCCGTGGATGCCTTTTAATCATACTTGCCATGTACACGATGCTAGTGCGTTTCATTTACCGTGAGAGAGTCGTCTTGAGTCGTCTTGAATGCTGATGTTCATGAT
>JAIUZE010028813.1:0-15961 GCA_022085475.1 Heliosperma pusillum
TTGGATACATGGAAATGGGAGGGGATGATCTCAGGGGCGAATTTATAGTGGGTGAGGTGGGTGAACCCTCACCCCCATTATTTTAAAAAAAAAAAAAAAAAAAAAAAAATTGTAAATAACAGAAATACAGCGGACTGCGGAGTAACCTAATTAGTAATTACAACTCTGAACTCCTCATCTTCCAATAGAGCAATTTATCAATTCATCTCACAATTCCTAATTCCTTGTACCCAACTCCAAAGTCCCAACTTTCTATATTTCAAGGCAACAATACATCACCGTCTCAAATTTTCCGTCTCCGGAAGTCCATAGGTATGCTTTATAGTTTTTACTTATGAATTAATAGGGAATTCAGAATTTCACATTATTAATTATATGAATAATGATTAATTGATTATGCTTTGTTGAATTGTTGTTTGTAGGAATTAGGAATTTAGGATGATAGATTGATAGAAATCATAGAATGATAGAAACTCTATATATTAGAAATGGTGAAATGATTGTTGTTCTAAGCCATTAGTCAATTAGACAAATCAAGGGTAGGATATTATTGAGTAAGCAGACATTTAGCCTAAATAAGAAGAATGATTAAGCCATTAAATTATTACTAAGCTTTGGCCTTTTGTGAATTAATTAATGTGGACAGTAGGCAAGCTTTGGCTTTTAGCAATTACTTTCTACTAAACTACTAATTAAGTAACATTGTGGTCTTGTCACTTGTGAGTTTTATTTGACAGTAGGCGGCAGTAGCCCAATGCAGTCTTCTGTTAAATGATTAACAGTAAGCTTTATTTGAGCCATCGTAAATTTTAGACGGATAGTGACCGTCCTAAATGAGAGTTTGTCAATGATTAATATTATTTGTCTGTTTTGTACGATTCAATGATTCAGTATAGTACTATAATGGTTATACCATAATACCAATCAACCAATGTCCAATTTATATGTCCTATGATTCTCTGAAGTTGTGTTTCAAGCTCTAACTTCTTTTAATCACTGAAGCTATCATTTTTAATTATTAGATGAAGAAGACTAAACTGAAAAGTGGACTCATATCAGATTTCTTTAGTGGATACAAATCACAAAAAACGTCATCTACTTCTTCACCGCATGTCAATGAACCCGAAAATGGGTTTTCTAATCAAATGCCACCTATTCAAGAAGAGACTAATAATCAAGATCCTCCCATTCAATCTCAAGTTCCACCCCAAAATGAAACAAGAACTTCTAATGTTGAAGGTGAATGTGTTTATGATGTTGATCGCTTACCACATGATCCAGTAAAGAGATTTCCTATCTTATCTTACCCTCCTAATGATCAAGATTTGGTGAGAAGGGGATTCATAGCCAAAGGGGGTTGTCGACCACGTAACCATGATTTCCCTCAAACCAATTTTGGAAATGATACTAAATCACGTATGCTTAGGTTTCAATATAGTTGGTTCGAGAGCTATCCTTGGCTTGAATATAGTGTAGAGAAGGATGCAGCCTTTTGTTTTGTGTGTTACTTGTTCAAGGATAAAACTAGCTATCCCGGAGGTGATACATTTGTGAGGGAGGGGTTTAGAGGATGGTACCGAGCTAATGATAGATTTTTGAAACATATTGGGTCGAGTCTTAGTAGTGCTCATAGGCAAGCTCAAGAAAAGTATGATTGTTTTGTGAATCCGAAGTCATCAATCGTCGAGAACATTAATAAGATAAGTAAAGAAGATAGTATCCTGTATAAAGCTCGCTTGACACAATCCCTTGATTGTGTAAAGTATCTTTTGCGTCAAGGGTTAGCATTTCGCGGACATGATGAAAGTGAAACTTCTAGCAATAAAGGAAACTTTCGTGAGCTTTTAGATTGGCTTGCGAAAAAGGATGAAAATATTAATAAACTCTTCGAAAAAGCTCCTGGAAATGCAAAAATGACTTGTCCGGATGTTCAAAAAGATCTTATTCATTCTTGCGCCAAAGAAACTACTAAGCTTATTCTGGAAGAGCTTGGGGATGATTATTTTGGCATCTTAGCGGATGAGTCTAGTGATGTATCTCACAAGGAACAATTGGCTATTTGCTTACGCTTTGTAAATAAAATTGGAAGTGTGTGTGAACGTTTTCTAGGTGTGGTGAAGGTGGATGATACTTGTTCTTTGTCACTTAAGGATGCGATAACAAAGATGATCACGGGTAACAAATTGAGCATGTCTAAGATTCGGGGTCAAGGGTATGATGGAGCTAGTAATATGAAGGGTCACATTCATGGTCTGAAGACATTGATTTTGAGCGATACTCCATCTGCGTATTATATTCATTGCTTTGCGCATCAACTTCAGTTGACACTTGTTGCCGTTGCTAAAGACAATTGTGATTGCAAATGGTTTTTTGAACAAGTTAGATTTTTGTTGAACGTTATGGGAAATTCTTGTAAACGAAAAGAAATGCTTCGAGTAGCACAATCTCTAAAGATTATACAAGTATTGGAGGTTGGTGAAATATCAAGTGGGCAAGGTTTAAATCAAAGGTGTACCTTAGTTAGGCCGGCTGATACTCGTTGGGGATCATATTACAACACAATCTTGAGTATTACAACCTTGTATCCTGCCATCTTTGAAGTACTTCTTGATTTTGGAAACAATGGTCATAGCGATGATCGTCTAAAAGCCCAAACGGTAATGCTTAGTTTTGAGTCATTTCAATTTGTTTTTATGGCTCAATTAATGCTAGTAATATTCGGCTACACTGATGACCTATGTCAAGCTTTGCAAAGGAAGGATCAAGACATTGTAAATGCTATGACATTTGTTCGTTTGACTAAAGCCAGATTACAAAAGGTGAGAGATGATGGTTGGGATGGTTTTATTGACACTGTTACTTCTTTTTGCAAAAAAAATGATATAGAGGTTCCTAATATGGATGATTATTATGTTCCTCCTGGAAGATCAAGACGTTACTTTGAGAAAGTCAAAAATCTAGATCGGTTTCAAGTTGATATGTTTTTAAGTATCATTGATTTGCAACTTCAAGAGTTAAATAGCCGGTTTGATGAGGTGAATATGGAGTTACTAACTTGTATGTCTTCCTTTAGCCCTATTGATTCATTTATAGCATTTGATAAGCAACAAATACTTAAGCTTGCCAAGTTTTATCCTCATGATTTCTCAAGTACTGATTTGAGAAGACTTGAGTATCAACTTGATCATTACATTGATGATGTACAGAATGATGCGAGATTTGAAGGTTTGAAAGATATTGGTCAACTTTCTACGACTCTTGTGGCAACAAATAAGCATCTTTCGTATGGACTAGTATACCTTCTTATAAAGTTAGTATTGATACTTCCTGTGGCAACCACAAATGTGGAACGGACTTTTTCTGCAATGACGTATGTGAAGAACAAATTAAGAAATAGTATGGGGGATCAAGTGTTGAATGATTACTTAGTCACATTTATAGAGAAAGATGTTTTTCTTCTAGTTGAAACAGATGATGTACTAGATAGTTTTCAACGCGAAAGAACTCGTCGCATTTTATTGCCCCCACGCCTTTAGCGTAAGTTGTATTATGAACTATATGATTAATTATATTTTTGTGTTTTTGTAAGCTATAAATTTTATTAATCACCCCCATTTCAGAAATCCTAGATTCGCCACTGGATGATCTCTAATTATAGTGCTCCTCCTCCTTCTTCTACATTCCTAGAATTCTCTAGAATAGAACATTCTAGAGTGGCTTAAGCAGAGAAATTTCTAGAGTTCCCTACCATTACAAGATATATGTCTAGAAGGTTCTAGGTTGTTCTACATAAACCTAGAACATACATGACTCTTGTAGACACTTCTAGACTCTTCAAGACTATTCTAGTAAGTACATGATTATTCTAGATGTTTCTACATTATTCTAGAATAATCCGGACTTTTCTAGAACATTTCAGACACTTATAGAATATTCTAGAACATACTAAAAAGTCTCATACTTCAACACTCCTCCTTGAGACTTTTGGTGTAACGCGAAGCTTAGACTTGAGGAATTTGAGCATTCCTTTTTCTCTTCTTTCTTCTTTTGTATAGTAAAATATGATAGTTGCTCGGCGTAAATCTCCTCCTCAATTTAGTATCATGTCGTGCAATCAAAGCAAATGTAACACCATAATCAATTTCAGCTTGTTGAAAGTATCTTTTGACGACCAATCTTGCTTTGTATTTATTTATGGAGCCATCAGGGTTCAATTTTGTTTTATAAACCCATTTAACTTCAATCACCTTTCGATCCTTGGGCTTATCAACCAACTCCCAAGTGTTGTTCTTCTTTATCATGTTTATTTCCGTCTCCATTGCTTCTTGCCACTCCCTGTGTTTTGAGGCTTCATCGTAGTCTCTTGGCTCCTCAATAGCAAAGTAGCATCTCTCGCACTCCTCTTCATTCAAATAAGTAATATGACATTTTGCAAAGAGATTTGTGGAAAGAACAACCATGCCGAAAATAATTGTTATTTTAAAGGTAAGCCTCAATGCTACCATTACAAAAAATATGGGCACATTGAGAAAGATTGTAGGCAAAAACAAACGGAGTCCAATGAGCAAGCTCATTATTCAAGCAGTGTCAATAATGAGCATCTTTTCTATGCCGGTCAAGCAAACACTTCCAACAAAGAAAGTAGGTGGCTAATTGACAGTGGTTGTACGAGTCACATGACGAATGATTCAAGCATCTTTAGCGAGTTGGATACCTCCGTCCAAACTCCGGTCCGTATGGGGATTGGTGAAGTTCTGACATCGAAGGGCAAAGGCACAATCATTGTTCCAACAAAGAGAGGTACGAAATACATTAAAGATGTGCTTCTTGTTCTGGATCTTGCTGAAAATTTGCTAAGCGTGGCACAAATGATAAAGAATGGTTATTCACTTACCTTTGCGAATAATCATTGCACCATATATGATCCGGGAAATAAGGAGATCGCTAAAGTCGCAATGGAAAACAAAAGTTTCTCCTTAAAATGGAAGTATGGCGAGGAGTCATTAAATCGAGCTCACGTGGTGGAATCCTGGCTATGGCATAGAAGGTATGGACACTTCAACTTGCGTGCTTTAGCCGATTTACACAAACAAAATATTGTGCAAGACTTTCCAATGATTCAAATCACAAAGGAGCTATGTGAGCCTTGTCAACTTGGAAAGCAACACCGTCAACCATTTCCAAAGGGCCAAGCATGGAGAGCAAGTGAAAAACTAGCGCTTGTTCACACAGACGTATGTGGTCCTCAACGAACTCTATCTCATATGGGAAACAGGTACTTTATCTTGTTTATTGATGACTTTACTCGAATGACTTGGGTATATTTTATGAAAGAGAAATCGAAAGTATTCCAAGTCTTTCAAAAATTCAAAGCTCTCGCTGAAAATCAAAGCGGGTGCAAATTAAAGATGATTATATCCGACCGCGGGAAAGAATATACTTCTTCACAATTTGACAAGTTTTGTGAAGATGAGGGTGTAGAACACCAGCTCACGGCAGGATACACTTCACAGCAAAACGGGGTATCCGAAAGAAAGAATAGAACAGTGATGGAGATGGCCAGATGCATGTTGGCCGAAAAGAAAATGCCGAAGAAATTTTGGGCTGAGGCTGTCTACACATCCGTATACCTGCTCAACAGACTCCCAACAAAGGCGGTCAAAGGGAGGACTCCAATAGAAGCTTGGAGCGGTAAAAAACCAACGGCTAAGCATTTAAAAGTGTTTGGCTCAGTTTGCTATGCTCACGTCCCAGCACAAAAAAGGAGCAAGCTTGATGATAAGGCAGAGAAAGGTATATTTCTTGGCTATGACTCAAAATCAAAGGCTTACCGTATTTTCAATCTCAATACGCAAAAAATCATGATAAGTCGAGACGTGGAGTTTGATGAAGATGCAATATGGAATTGGGAAGAAAAGAAGGTGGAAAGAAATATGACCGTAGTTCCTGAGCATGAACATCTACGTGGTGATGATGATGCTACGCCGAATAACAATGATCCTCCTACACCTCCATCAACTCCAATGCAAGCACTTTCTCCACCCTCAGATGAAAATTCAGAGAATGCTACGGGAGCACGAGGTAAGAAAAATCTCTCCGAAATTTATGCGGAATGTCCCATTCTTCATTTAGATGCAGAGGAGTGCGAGAGATGCTACTTTGCTATTGAGGAGCCAAGAGACTACGATGAAGCCTCAAAACACAGGGAGTGGCAAGAAGCAATGGAGACGGAAATAAACATGATAAAGAAGAACAACACTTGGGAGTTGGTTGATAAGCCCAAGGATCGAAAGGTGATTGGAGTTAAATGGGTTTATAAAACAAAATTGAACCCTGATGGCTCCATAAATAAATACAAAGCAAGATTGGTCGTCAAAAGATACTTTCAACAAGCTGAAATTGATTATGGCGTTACATTTGCTTTTAAGAAAATCTCCATTTCAATGCACCAATAGTCGTAATTTTCTCTTCCAAAAATTGGAATGGTGGGAGATAAAGTGTTTGATGCGGAAGCCATAGTTTTATTTTGTTGCCCTTAAGATCTTTAGGGCTCTGATACCACTTGTTGGTGTATGGGGGAGTAAAGGGAGATTAGTTAGTTGATTTAGTTGAAGATTAGTTGAAGGAATTTGTTTGTTTTATTGATTTGTTTGTGATTTTGGTTACACTTGGATGATACCAAATGGATACTTGGATACATGGAAATGGGAGGGGATGATCTCTATTTATAGTGTTACTCCTCCTTCTCCTACATTCCTAGAATTCTCTAGAATAGAACATTCTAGAGTGGCTTAAGCAGAGAACTTTCTAGAGTTCCCTACCATTACAAGATATATGTCTAGAAGGTTCTAGGTTGTTCTACATAAACCTAGAACATACATGACTCTTGTAGACACTTCTAGACTCTTCAAGACTATTCTAGTAAGTACATGATTATTCTAGATGTTTCTACATTATTCTAGAATAATCCGGACTCTTCTAGAACATTTCAGACACTTATAGAATATTCTAGAACATACTAAAAAGTCTCATACTTCAACAGTTATTTACAGCGTACAATTTCATAACTAACTGACCAAATTCCGTAGAAAAAAGCATTTTTTGCTACGTACTTGAATTGCGTCACAATGAGCCCGTTCGTTTATTTCGTCGTGAAAATTGCGACCAACACAATTATTATAATTTTTTATTATTATTATAACCGCAACTTTTAATAAAAACAACAAGTTTACAAAAATTTAACGGGCAGCCGAGATACTAGCTGGACTCCCACTCCCTTAGCAATAGCAAAAGCTAAGATGAAAACGGGTGAATGTGGTGAGTAAAAAGATGGTGATCGGAATTAGTAAGGGTAAAATGTTCTATTTGTAAGATTTAGTATTGAGTATAAAAGAAATAGAGATTTTTGGTAAAAAGATTTGTTAGAAAATTATCTTTAAGTATAAGATTTAAAAAGGTGAGTTATTCAATGTATAAGTTATCAATTTAAAGCTAAACTCTCTTCTATTCCTACTTTTTTTTCGGAAATCATAATTGGTTTATTCTTTTTTATATATTCTTTTTTTGACAACACCTCTTCTTTATAAATACTTGTCTCAGAATACATACTCCGTATAATTGGGTAAACTAATTAACAAAACAAAATCTTATTATTCCAATACCAATATGACTAAGACTCGTGCATCAAAATATGTAAGACTCCCACAATCCTTGATCGAAGGTGAAATTCTCTCTCGTTTACGCTTCAAAACCCTTGAACGTTGCATGTTAGTCTCCAAATCATGGCGGAGATCAATCAAAGAACCCGGTTTCGCCAATCTTCATCACAATAAGCTTGCTCAAGACAATGTCATTCTTGTTTTCGGCGATTTTGTAGCCAATGTCTTCCGTACTTTCAAGGACATCGAAGAAGACGAGGCAGTGTCGTCATCAAAGACACCTATTTTAAGACTAGGAAACTATTTCAAGTGTGGAGTAGTTGGATATGCCGGGACATGTAACGGGTTGATTTGCTTCTATATTCGGTGCAATAATAAATTTGAATATCATCTTTATAATCCCACTCTTCAAATTGCGTGCTTATTGCATGTTCTTCATACGCAGGACGGTTTAGACAATAATGATAAGGAAGGGCATGGATTTGGGTTCGATTTGGTGAGTAACGACTATAAGTGTGTGACCATACTTAGACAAGGAATTTACGTATATAGTACAAAAACCAGTACTATCAACAAAATTAAGGACAACTCTTTAGAACATAGATTGATAGACGTTATAGGCGTCCTGGCGAAAAATTCCTTACACTGGATTTATGATACCGCAAATGGAACAGCAGGCAGTGTGCTAAGCCTTGATCTCGAGACCGACATTTTTGTCGAAACCCCTTTACCACATTGTAGAGGCCGGCCAAGAATCATGACGATACAAGGAAATCTACATGTGGTATGTTCTACCTATGAGGTTTCGAAATCGACTTGTTATTTCTCGTACAAAATTGAGCTTTGGCTTATGAAGGACGACAATGGTTTTTCGAATAGTTATTTGGTTAAATTGTACAATGTGAGCATTGAAAATATGCAATTCTCAACAATTCCAATTTTATTTTTAGAAGGAGGTAAAAAAGTATTGTTGGAATTATGGAAAGATCAATCAACAAAAAATAAGAAGAGTTATATATGGTATGACTTGGATACTAAGGAATCGAAGGAGTGTCTTAATGTTGAAGGTCATTGGAATGCATGCCCATGTCAAGAGACATTAGTAGATCCACGTTATATTTCATCACATAATATTTCCAAGTATAATATTTGTTTACCAAGGTCATTGGAATGGTTCTACGATAATGTTGACTATTGAAGTTATTGTCAGTTATCGAAGTTATGTAATTTGATTTACAATTTTACAGTTTTGTTTGGTTGATTGTACTGTATTAAATTTAGTTTTATAAGATGGTTTGTATTTAGTCGCATTACAATAAAGGGAAGGTATTATTGAGATATGTTCTTTTGATGATGACACGTATTTCATATAATGTTTTCCTTATCCTATTAATGTGTGTGTTCTCAAGTATGTATAGGTTCAAAGGATATTTGATGAAGACATGAAGCTTGAAGAAAAGTATGTCCTTGTTTAGCGTCATGTGTGTTGTAAAAGTAAAGGAACGAGCAAATATATTGCTGAGCAATAATTGAACAGTCCGCTGAACTGTTCAATTGAGATCTGGTTCATGAACACTGCTGAAATATTTTATAAACAGTATTATCTTTGAACAAAATATCTTAGCAAATAAACTTTCAGTTATTAACAGAATTTGAGGATCAAATCTTGGAAGTTATTTTTGCTTGAAGAATAAGCTAAAAGATCTTTTTGTTATCTTAAAATATTCTAGAATTATCTTCTCAAGATATATTATCTTTTTGCTTTAACTTAGCAGATTTAGTTACCAACACTTCTCCTATAAATACAAGACTATTATTTCAGAAATAATTAACCTTTTCATGTGCTTTAACGTTTTTGCAAATTAGGTTTTTGTGTTTTAAGCTTTTAAATTCATTTTGCAAATATTTTATGAAAAGGTGTCTGTCTATATATCGAACAGTTCGTGAGACTGCTTAATTTGCAACTCTGTTCTGTATTGCTCGGTTCTCTTGCTAAAAAGAATTCAATTTCGTCTCTATCTTCATTCTATTAAAATACAAACATTTACTTCATACTCATTAACCCACGTCATCATCGATAAATATACATTTTTTCTTTTTTCAATAGTGGGCCCACAAGTGGAGGTGTTGTTTTCACTTAGTTTTTACTTTGTAGATTTGCCACCCATTCATAAACTTCGTATTTGTTTATTGATTGATTATTTTTTCATTTTAATATTTCAGTACAACATAATCATTCAAAAATCTTATATATAAAAATTTTTGAGTCAAGATTTGATTAAAAGTTGAAATATTTCAAAAGCAACTTTTTATAAAAATTTGAACTCATTAATAAAAGTTTGGAAGGATGAGCCATATATTTGATTAAATTTTTTAATTAACACTCATTAAGTAAAATAATAAATAATTCGAATAAAACTATATTATCAAAGAAATACGACAATTAAAAAATAATTATTACACTATAAAATAGTTTAGAATCGAGGTTGTATGGATTGAAATACCCGTAGAAATTACACGGCCTTCCTAGAAAGAGTAATAACATTAGCTGAAATGTCAATATAATAATAATTTTATTAATGTTACTTAATAATAAGAAATATACTTATAATAGTTGATTTAATAATTATAATGAAACACTAATAATAGTACTTACAAGTAAAACTAATACGCTAACCTTTTCATAAAAGTAACTTATTAATAATTAAATAAATTTTTCTAACAAAGACAATAATTAAAAATACAATGATGCACATTTAGTTTTAAAAACGAAAAAAAAAACTCATAAATTTTTAATTACTTTTAAACTACATGAATCTAAAGAAATGATATGTGTTGAACTCGGAATATTTTAAATTTAAAAATAAGTCTATTTTCTTATGAATATTTTGAATCACTTCTCATTTAAGATATGCATAGTTACAATAATCTTCATAAAAGGAAAAAGAAAAAAAACTCAACTGATCGTATATAGTTGTTGAGGGTGAGTGATATGACAACAAAAACGACATTAGATGTGAAAAATGAACTAGAAGACTAATATAACAATGAAGGATAGATGAGATACTCAAAGGAAATAGGAGCTTAGGTGGAATTATAAGGATGTGGTAATTTTTTGCTACTGTGGGAGGGGCGGTGAAAGACTAAAATGAGATAAGGTTAATACTTCGTATACAAATTCTCATTGAAGACGTTATTCGTCTATCTGTCACATGCTGAATACGGATAGTGCTCCTCTCACAATGTGCAAGTGGGGAGGCAAGTGGAGAGTAAATGGATCCCTCACTGCTTGCTCTCCCAGGCCACTTGCATATTGTAAGAGGGAATTATCCGTCTTCAGTTTATGACGAATAATGCCCGTCTTAAGTAAGGCGATATGTACTTCGTAAGACTTATCCATAAAAATGTGATCTAAACATAGAAAAATTGAAAAAATAATGGACTATTAAAACAAACATCATTTACAGTTACTCATGTTTAAGACGAATTATATCCGTCTTAAGTTTATAAAACGGTTCAAATAGTATTATATATTGGTAATGAAGATAAAATATTTAGTATTTTTCTAGGCAATAAGTGAGAAAGTTTTGTTATATTTTGACCCGACGAATAATATACGTCTTTTAATTTGTACATCTTTTAACCGATGGATAAGAAGCAAGCTCATTTATTAGTACTTAATGTTAGATGTTTTCAACTCCATATCTTTATAGCTGGTCCTCAAGTGATCTTACTTAAGACGTCTTAATTTTAGTTCAGTAAAGTTAGTCCTCAAGTGATCTTACTTAAGACGTCTTACTCCGATATAGTTGGTCCTCAAGTGATCTTAATTTTAACTAGAGTATGTGATAATTGAATAATAGAAATCTCGAACAAGTGATTTGCACTTTAGTAATGTTTCAATTTCATTGATTCCAGAAAACTAAACTTATATATCTATATTTAAGTATAACAGTTCTCCACTCTACATTGATCTTCCTTTTTTTTTAAATAATAATAATAATAATAATAATAATAATAATAATATTTAATAATTATGGTTAAAATTATAAAACTTCGACCATATATATTTATATAATTTATAACTAATTATGATGTGATATTAAAATATTTAAATTATTGTAAAGAAAAATATTTATAAAAAGAAATTTGATCAAAAGAGTTAATATATTATTGCAAAAAAAGGCAATGAATGATCAAAGTAGCGCGGTGAAAGTCATGTAAAGGAAAACAAATGGATTGTCATTAAAAGGGATGGATTATAAAAATATTATTGTATACTTTATTTATTATAATTATTTTTTACTAATTTTTTAAAAGCATACACGTGTAATGTTGTAAGGCTATAAAACTAATATAAAAAATTGGGCAACCTTATTAAATGTCAATTATTCCTTATTTTTAAACATAATAAAATATCAATAATTAACATACAACTCGTGCATTTTTGCACGGGCATAAAACTAGTTAGTCTTATATGAAGACAGTGTAAAATATAAAAAATTGACATACAACCCTATTCTTATGGATATAATTTCATCACAGTTTAGTTCAGTGCAGCTCTATTGAATTTAGTTAATTAAGGTTCATATTCATTCAGCTCAAATCAACCCATCTCTTCACAAATTAACTCTCACTTATGTTCAGTTTAGAAAATTCATTTCAATCCAATTCAGCTCTTTTAAACCGGTTGTGAATTTAATGCCTTGAATTTGTGTCAAAGACGAAATGGCAAGAAGAAGCGACTAAAGAAATAAAGCCAAACTGAGAAACGCTTAATTCGTATGAACAATTGGTTTTGCACGTAGTGCAGGGATACTACATTGACTTGGAAAGTCAATGGGAACCTTGGTTTCCTACTACTTTGTTTATACGTGGCTTTTTGGTATTAGGAAATTGTTTATTTCCTATCAGTTGGTCTTGCTTCAGACGGACCATTTTGGTCTGAAGCAATAAGACGGCATTTTGTAACCACTTTACAGTTAGATGTAACCACTATTGAAAACAAGTTGATATAAGCTGTGGTTACATTTTATCAAAAAGTGGCAACATAATCCCGTCTTATTTTTCAGACGGAATTACTCCGTCTGAAATAAGAATTTGTAATTTCCTATTGGTCTTTATTTTAGGAAATTTGTATTTTTCTAATTGTCTTTATTTCTTAATTGGTCTAGGTATTTTATTTTTGGGTAGAATAAAACTATATAAAGACCCTAATATTAGTCTAGAATAATAAGAAGGATGTAGAGATAGTATTTATCAGCACAATCTTATGAGAGTCGATTTGTGAGGTTCCCTTTGGGAGGAAGCTTCAGTTTGTTCCGGGCTCAAGTAGATTGACGTTCTTCTGGATTTGGAGATAGAAGGACTTTGTTCGGATCTTGCTAGCCTCAAGATTGTTTGTCTTTCATCTCGGCAGAGTAGTCTCTTTTGTTTATTTGAGATTACTATATTTGTTGGTAGAATTGGGTACACTTTAATTTTGGCTCTTAGTAGCGCGTGTGTACCAGTCTACTGTTGTACTATTATCTTCACAATAGTAAAATTTGTTATCCTTCCGGGTGGACGTAGCCAATTATTTTACTGGTGAACCACGTATATTTGTGTGTTATCTTTATTTTTTATTCGCTATATTTTGTTTTTATCACCCTAATCAACTAACCGTTTGGTAACGGGACGCCTCCGTTACAACAAAAACAAAAAGAACAAGCTCATTGTTATGTAATCATCTTATTTTGATCTTTGGTACCTTTTAGGGTATCATCTCTACAACATGAATAACCACAAAATCACACAATACTTGGACAAATTAAGAGAGTTCCATACAATTGATTACCATGATACTATAACAGTGGTTGGAATAATGAATATCCCAGAAAATGCAGTTGATACAAAACACTTTGTGCCAAGGCCTCCATTACTCAACTCTTAAATCCCAACTCTAATTCTGCTCACCACTTTCTCCACCAGTTTAATATAATCCCATACTGATATTCTTTTTTAAGTGATAGGAAAACATAAGTATCTGAAAGGAAAAGTTCCTTCCTAAACCCAGATATTTGAATAATAGATTGAATAACACTTTGACTCATACCATGGAAGTATATATCATATTTCTGATCTTTGTTAATATCCAATCCTGAAGCAGCTGAGAAATTAGTGGCAAATGCTCTTAATAGCACCCCAATAGAAGCCAAATCTGCCTCGGAGAAAAACACGACGTCATCAACAAAGCATAGATGACATAATTAACCTTTATTGTAAAACCCGTAGTGACTTGACATGACCTGAACTTGACTCAAACTTTGGTAACTTGTAACTTACTAGGCCCGAAATGATCCATCCAAAAATCACTAAACCTAAAAATGACACGCATAGAAATAACTTAAATTTACTAATCATGACTTAAAATGTATAATTTGAAGCCACACTAGTGTTATCTAGTTAAATTATTTATATATATATATATATATATATATATAGAGGCGGGATCTCGTGAGTTTGGTTCTTATGGTGAGTTTGTACTAATAAAATTTCAGCCATTGGATCTACTTAACTAATGGCTTAGATCAATACTTAGATTATACCTATACTAATAATAAATATAAAAGCAAAACTTAAAACAAAAGGAAAACAAAACGCAAAAACAAAAAATTGACGGCGGAAAGAGAAATAAGAATTCATTATATTTTTTTCTCTCTCTCTCAAAAATCCAGTCTCTCTCTAAAACTCTCTTTCAGCTACCTCACAAAGCATCATCGTCGATAATCAAACCAGCAAAAAAATCCAGAATTACAGCATGCAAAACGAAGTAAACAACGCGATAGTTTCTATGGATACAGGTAATAATCTATCGAATGAAAATTAATTATCATATGCTCTTATATCGTTAGGATAATGATCGATTTCTTCAATTTAAAAGTTGTTTCGCAGTAATTCAATTTTTATAGTTATAGTTATTGTTATTGTTGTTGTTACTGTTATTAAGAAAAAAAAGTCAAGTAATTGTTATTATATTAATCGTTATGCTAGTGCTACTGTTATTGTTATGTGATGCATGAATTCTCTTACTGTTATTGTTGTGTTATTGTTATATATGAATCACGTTAAGGTTATTGTTACGTTAGTTGCTATGTAATTTCTATTGATCTCGTCATACATGAATCGTCGTACAGTTATATTATTGTCATGTTATTGTTATGTTGTTATTGTTATGTTATTGTTTTGTTCTTATTGCTATTGTTACTGTTATTGTTATGCTGTTATTGTTATGTTTTTATACTAATGTTATTGTGATGTTATTGTTATGTTTTTATACTAATGTTATTGTGATGTTATTGTTATGTTTTTATACTAATGTTATTGTGATGTTATTGTTATGTTTTTATACTAATGTTATTGTGATGTTATTGTTATGTTTTTATACTAATGTTATTGTGATGTTATTGTTATGTTTTTATACTAATGTTATTGTGATGTTATTGTGATGTTATTGTGATGTTATTGTTATGTTTTTATACTAATGTTATTGTGATGTTATTGTGATGTTATTGTGATGTTATTATGTTATTGTTATGTTATTGTGGCAGATATCTCTACTGTATCTGTTCTGGATATTTCTACTGTCTCTGTTGCGGAAAATACAACTCCAACATCTGGTGAATCATCAAATGGCAATATGTCTTCCACCCCAACTTGTACACAAGGGGAAGATGAGTTTATTCCTTCGCTTCAATACAGTAGCACACCAGGAGGTAGTGAACGATGGATACGAACTGTTGAAGCGGAGTTTACGCCTAAGCTTGGCATGTCCTTTTCAACAGTGGACAAGGGGCTGGAGTTCTATAAAATTTATGCCTTGGCGTGTGGCTTTGATGTGAGAAAACACACAAATGGGACTGCAAAGGGTGGTGTTCTCCTAAAACTAATAGTGTGCAACAAGCAAGGAGAAAGGGATATGAAAAGGAGACTCCGTCTCCAATCAGCAAATTATGAATTTGGTAGTTCGAGTACGACAGAACAAAAAACGCCAAAGACTAGACAGCCAAAGAAGCACAAACTGTTAAGGTGTCACTGTCCTGCCAAGATGAGATTGAGAACCATTCCACCTCCAGCTGACAAGCCAGGAGAGGAACCTACACATATTGTCGACCAATTTGTAGAGGTTCACAACCATGCGCTTTACTCTATTAGAAATAGAGAATTCCAAAAGTTGTCGAGGGAACTCAATGCCTACCATAAAAAATTGATTATTGATCATTCGAAGCTGAACATAGGAGCAACAGCAACTTACAGAATGGTGA
>JAIUZE010028814.1:0-20221 GCA_022085475.1 Heliosperma pusillum
TAAAATGTTAATTCGTAATTAAACATAATATGTTATATTTAATTAGCAAATTATAAATATACGGATATTTATAGTTGACGTAGATATTATATTACATGTTAATATAACCGAAAAAGGAAGGAGAAAATAATCTTTTTCTTCTCTCATTTTCGGTTAATAAGAGATAAAATAAGAGAAAAGATCTCCTATTATTCTCTTAGGGTTACTCGGTCAAAACCCTAATAACAAGAGGAGTAAAAAGAGGAGAGACTCCTCCTTCTACCACTTGAGTCACTCGGCCGAAATAAAGGAAGAAGAAAAAAAATTCAGATTTTTCTCTCTAATTCTCTCTATCATTCATCATCACACAAAAGGAAAAATTAGCAGTAACTTTTCTCTAAAATTCTAGCACAAGCAAGGCATATCTCGGAGCATCTTGGGTGCAACAATTAGGAGAATATCGATTTCGATATTGTTCATAGGCCAAATTTGCTAGGACCAAAGGTTAATTCTAAATTCCTATAATTTTATATTATGCAATTCATTTATGACTCATAATTCATATACTATAGTTTCGTTATAATCCGTAAATTAATGACGAAATATACTGATATTTCTCACAACTGTCGTATGACGGTGGTGATCAGTTGATCCCATGAGGTCACACCTAAAGGACAATCCCCTAATCATGTACATTTATTAATTGTATATCGATACAGATTAATTAATCCCTTAAATTCAACTAAGTTTATGTTGTAAGTGAGAATTATATCTTATTGTAATAAGATTTATTTTTAGTAATTTAATTGTTATATTACTAAGAATGCATTATGTTTATGAAACTTTTGAGATAAGCAAAATTGGTTGATTATAATTACAAATTGTTGTACATTATTTTAACAAAATATGAGATGACCCATTTTATTTACATGTTTTTATAAAATGTGACTTAAAATTTTAAGTCTAATTTATTTGTTATGAAATTGCATTTAAATTAGTTAAATGCACATTTATAAGCAAAATTACATGTTACATGTCACATTTCACATATGTGACAAATGACAAATTGCAAAAATAAAATGGACACCCTTGTTAATGGGTGCACCGGTTTTGGTGTAGATAGGGTAGTGTTTAGGTGTTGATTATTGTTCTAATTAAGAATTAAAACATAATCATAACCTATCAAGCCTAGATACCTACCTAATATCTTGTTAAGAACAAAAGCAACTCACCCTTACCCATGCTTGTAGGGTGCTGGCTCCATGGGTAGAAAAAGAGAAGAGTTTTCTCTTTTTATACACACTTGATCTCATATAAGTAAAATACTCACTTATCTCTCAACCTCTCCACTTCTCACTCTAAACAAATAGCTTGAGAAGTTTCAAACTACTATTGTTCATAAAATTACTAATAAAATTTATTAAGAGTAGTAATAGTGTTTATTAGTAATATTATAAAGGGATACTACCATTTTATACTAGAGTAGTATATTTAGTATTGATTAAGGCTTGTCTTGGGTGCAACTTATAGGAGAGTTTCTAATTTGAAACTAGGAAGATCATCCTCATATTCATAACTTAAGAACAATATTTGAAAGGAGTTCAAATATTGTGCCCATTTCTTAATTATCAATGTAAGGAAATTGGTTCTTTTTATATCTTTAGTTATGCATGCATAAGATCGACTTAGTTAAAAAGTTAACTATTCATATTAAGATATTAGAAATGTCTAATATCGGGTTTAAGAAACTTACAGTCTTAAGTATCCAAAATCTATAGTAATACATGAGAGAGGATATTGGCGTTAAGATAAGAATCTTATATTGATAAGGATCCTTCATCTAAGAATCAACATGATAAGAGAGTTCTTCATATTGATGAAAGTGGGATCACTGTGAAGTAGTCATAGTCATCCACTGAAACTAATAGTTTCTGATTACATGATTGCTAATGTTTCCGCCATTAGGCCAATCATATATGCCAAGATATGCACATACCTTGATAAGTTGTATGCTTGGAGCATGAAAAGTTGATAACAAGTAATCCACATGAGAGTCATTGGATAGCCTTCAAGAATGTCCATGAGATTCTCGAGGAGAACTATGAGTTTATTTTTGTGTTTGGTAATAATAACTTAGTTGCGTGTTAAGTGTCACACGAACTACCCAAGTTTCCAAACCTGTAAAGGATCTGACAAAATCCAAGGCTAAATTTTGTTATATTAAAAGCGAATAAATAAAAGGGATGATTGAAGTGTCAATCATTGAAAATTCTACAAATAGAGTCTTAGTACATGGTGATGAGGAAAAAGTGGCTCATAAGGATCTAATAGTAGACCCTTTCACCAGCATACCTATCACGTAGTTATTGTGATAACAAGTGGGAGCATCTTTCATGTAAAAGAGCCCAACACTAGATAGAGATCTAGTGATGTACGCACTTAGATAAATTCATGTTATTAGGAATAACGATGAAAGGAAAGAAAAGGCAATTCATAAAGTTGGAATAAATGGATACATGGTATATCCACTATCCAAGCTTTTATTGCATTTAGACAAGATGACCATGAAGTGTAATGGAACTTGTACACTTTAGATTATAAGATATGAAGCAATAATATTGTGTTGATTGTTCATATATAATAATATCTATCGTTTGAGTTTCTAAAACTCATTTTTTGTGCTTTGTTATATTCAAATAGGTTGTAGTGACAACTTTGAACCCTATTAAAGTGAACTGGATTAACCTAGCCTTGGCCCCTAGCTGCTTACATGAGGTGACGTCTCCAAGTGACTGGAGTGTGATGCGATTGATGGCAAGTTCAAGTGCCATAGAGTCATGTGAGATGACTATTCGATCACATAGGCAGACTGTATGGGACACTCTGTCGGGCAGTGACCGCTTATAGAGTTCAGACAATTCATATAGCCTGGTCCTGGCAAGAGCTACTATAGTATTCTTTTTTAGTCAATTCTTTAGACTAGAGACTATTCGTCCAAGTCGGCATAGTTTCTGATTGACTTTGATTTTTGCCCCAAGCCATTATGTAAAAGGGGGTGAATGAGCATTAATTGGGTCATGAAGAACTGTGAGATTACGAAGGGAATAGTGCGATAGAAATTGTCCAACCCCTTGTCAGGGTTAACAAATATCTCAAGGCTACTCGAGGAGTAGTAAGCTGGAAATGCGTGGCCACGCTCGGAAGATATCTACGGTAGATAATTTCGGTCAGTCAGTTACTCTCCAGATCAAGGAAACCACTCAAGATATGATCACATGCAAGTACGACCTGCAAGACACCTTGCATTGAGTGAGAGATTATAATAGGACAAGAGAATTGGTGACACACACTTGTTTCGAACAAGTGGGAGATTGTTGGAGTAAGTGTCCTCAACAATAGTGCGATCACTTAATTAAATCTCATTAACAAGAATACAAAGGGATGATTAACATTATAGTCAACTGGTCCACATTAATCGGTAACGATTGGCTTACTAGAGTTTGACGTTACTTTCGTATGACGGTGGTGATTAGTTGATCCCTTGAGGTCACACCGAAAGGACAATTCCCTAATCAAGAAAGTTAATTAATTGTATATTGATACAGGTTAATTAATCCCTTAAACAGAACAAGTTTATATCATAAGTGAGAATCATATCTAGCTTATTGTAATATGATTAAATAAGATTCAATATTATAATTGTTATATTAGAATGCTTAATGTTTATGAAACATTTGAGATAAGCATGATTGGTTGATCATAATTACAATTAGTTGTAGATTATGTCAACCAAATATGAGATGACCCATTATATATATATATATATATATATGTGATTATAAATTATTACTTAAAATGTTAAGTTTAATTTATTTGACATAAGATTGCATATAATTTAGTTAAATGCATATTTATAAGATAAAGTACATGTCACATGTCACATGTCACATATGTGACAAATGACAAAATTACAAAATAAAATGGACACCCATATTAGCATGGGTGCATCGGTTTTGGTGGGATTAGGGTAGGTGTTTAGGCTTTAATTGTTGCTCTAATTAAGAATTAGACAACATGATCACTACCTACACCTAGACTCCAAGCTACAACATTGTAAAGACAAAAAGAGGAAACATGCCCTCCCTTCCCAAGGGGAGTGCCGGCTTTGTGAGCATAAGAAGAAGATTACTTCTTCTCTTATGTATTA
Source organism: Heliosperma pusillum (assembly GCA_022085475.1). NCBI lineage: Eukaryota > Viridiplantae > Streptophyta > Magnoliopsida > Caryophyllales > Caryophyllaceae > Heliosperma > Heliosperma pusillum. The sequence continues at coordinate 4,187 of JAIUZE010028814.1, forward strand.
CATCATCTCATTTTTCTTATACACAACTTCTCACTAGAAAATATATACAAAGAAACTTGAGAAGTTTCATATACCTTTTGTTCTTATATTTACTAATAAGATTACTAGTGTAGTAATAGTGTTATTAGTAATATATAAGGGTACTCATATATTGTTCTAGTAAAACAAGTATTTGAGTGATTAAGGGATAGTCTAGGTGCATCACCAAGGAGGGTTTCTACACTTGGAACTAAAGAGTTCGTCTCTTATTCATCTAACTCAAGAACAAGTGCAAGAAGGTGTCTTGTACTTGTGCCCATATTCGGTTGAAACTCAATGTGAGGAACACTTTTCTTTCTCTATTATGGTTTACATAGTTTGCATGTAATTAGATCTTTCAAGCTAATTAAAATGTTAATTAGTATTACTTAAGAAATGTCTTAAGTGTAGGTATATGAACCTAACACATATATACTACCATCCTTCTTCTTTACAAACAATACTAGCGCGCGCCAGGGAGTCACACTTGGTTTCACATAGCCCGTTCCAATAATTCAACTAATTGATTCTTTAATTCTTCTAGCTCCTTCAGCCTCATACGGTACAATGCCTTGGATATAGTCCCCATCCCTTGCTTCAATTCGATCCCGAAGTCAACATCCCTCTTGGGAGGTAACCCCGTAGTCTTTTACGGAAATACATCGGAGAAGTGCTCCACAATAGAAATATCGGCCGACGTAAGATCTTCCACTCTAGTGTCACGAATGTGACACAACATCAAAGGATACCCCTTTCTCAAGAAACTCTTGAGGGTCATAGCCGCTATGAGCTTAACCCTCGGTCTCACAATGACACCACGATAAGGCACTCTTACTCCTTTTGGTTCTTTAAGAGACACCTTCTTAAGGTCGAAATCTATGAAAACTTTATATTTACCCAACCAATCAAACCCTATTATAGTCTCAAAACCATTCAAATGAAACTCTAGCAAATTAATAGGAAATTTGACTCCACTAATTATCAATGACACATCTCTATACAACTTGCCACAAAACAAAGACTCACCTGGCGGAATAAAAAATTTATCACATATGGGTTCAAGCTCCCCTAATCCTAAAGTCTCCACATGCTCTTTGCCCACAAATGAATGTGTGGCACCTGAGTAAAATAAAACCAAGGAAGAATGCCCATTAAAAAGAAATGTACCGGTGACAACTTGGGCATCTAATACCGCTTCCTCCTTGTTAATCATAAAGAGTTTCCCGCTTTGCTTTGGCCCACCTTGGACCGTGCTAGCGGAAACACTTGCCTCCGGCCTTCTTGCTCTACTTTGGGTTGGACGGTTGAATAATTGGAGTGAAAGGCATTGTTCGTTGATTTCTTCATATCAAAACATAAAAGGCACTCAAAGCCTTTATGAGATAATCAAATGCTTGAACATGACCTACAAAGAGACATGTGCAGTGCCAAAACAAGAGTGCATTTGCAAACACCCAAGCACATAAACTTGCCAAACATTCCATAGTCATTGTTAGCACATGCCCCCTTTTATTTCCACCATTCAATAACATCCTCATTCTTAACATGACCTCCATCACAACCCAAGTCATTATCCAAAGGAATGACCTATATGTCATCAAATTCCTCGCTCTCTCCTTAACAATGTGCTTATGGGTGGTGGTTAGAAGGTCAAAGCATAAGGGGTCAATTGAAGTGAGAGGTTCGTCCCAATAAGGCCCACTTTCAAAGGGGTTGTGCTCATAAAATTCAAGCAAAATTTCAACAACATCCACACACTCCTCCTTGATTGAAAATATAACCATAGAAGGAATAATTTCACTCAAATCCTCTACCACATCATCCTCACTCACCCCATCAACACTTAAATAAATGGAAGAAGGATTCATTATCAAACGAGGGTGAGATAATGGAGTCAAAACATTGGGTTCACAATCAATCATGTACTCCTTATCATCATCACTATCATCGTCAATTATACCATCTTCCCAAGGAGGGGCAAAAGTCTTTCTTAAAGGATAAGTAAAGGTGGTAGGCTCATAGCTATAAGGAGGCGCCTCAGTCATATAAGTCTCATCATCACCCTCACGATACTTGATGTATACTTTTGAAAGGTGCTTTTTATTAATTCTAACACACCCTCCTTTGCACTTTCAATTATGTCATGTATGACTTTATTCAAACACATGGTGGCCATAGATTCAACAAAAAACCCAAAATTCCTAACAACTTGTTTCAACAATTCTACCACCGTTCATGTGAAATGCCAAATTGTGGATTTCAAGGTTCATGTCATTAGCGTGCCTCCAAAGTAGAAAGAGTATAACCATGATGTCAAACATTAGTCATACAATTGTTAAACTTTGCAAGATATTTGTCAAATGACTCATTTTGATTTTGTCGAAAAGGGAATGTAGACATTTAAACACAAGCAATGAAATTTCAAGGAACCAAGGTCCCCCAAGATGAAATCACAACTTAAAATAGACATATAGACAATTTAAACACACAACACCGTCCCCGACAAAGGCGCCATTTGGATAGGCGTGTCGTTGTACGCTACCCAACACATTTATACTCAACGTAGCATATATAGCTAAAGTCTAAACTAGTTGTGTTAAGGTTGTTATAAATTGGAGTTTAAAGACTAATCTAAAACAAAGCAATTAAAACAATAAAATAAGATGCAAACTGAAGCAAAACTAAGATAATTGGAATAGAAACAACTAAAAGGGAAGGCTAGGAAGAATGGGTTCATATGGGTGATCGACTAAGGGTTATGGTAGGTTGGCTTTCATGTTGAAAGGTAGTCTCACATAGGCAAATGGGTAAAGTCTCTCGGTCCGACAACCCCACCATAGACCAATGCAAGTTAGCTATCATGTACACAAGGTCGGTCTACTAACATTATGCAAGTTCTAACACCATAGAAGACTCTCGATCTTATGGGTGTGTATAAACAAATAATATATCATACAAGTTGTCAAACAAGCATTTCATCAAACATGTAATGTGCTTAAGCTAATGCAGTGACTAATATTTGTACAAATACATCTCAGGCTTAAGCCCAGAAAGCCAAGGCATGATTCCGCCCCTACCAGCGAATCTCGATCATAAAATAAAGAACATATCATGGGTAGGTACTTACGCTCTCCCAATTATCAGATATTGCTTAAATTATTATGATTTTTCGTTTTAATAGTGTTTAAAGCTGAAATAAAATTGGTTAATAGTTAGAATAAAGATGAAGTATCGAAAATGGTTTTATGTAGGATTACACTAAAGTCGATATATACTGCAATGATTTCATAGTAAAATTATTGATTGGTGCAATATTTTCTGTTTTCTTAGTACAAAATAACCTTATGATTTGTCCGCTTTATCCACCCATACCTTTTCTTTTCACGATCCAAATCTGGTTAACCAAGTACTTCTTTTAAATAAATAATACCTTTTTTCTTACGAAAACTCCTTTTAAATAAATAATTTCAGAAAAAGTTATTTTATTAATTATTTTTTAATTTACCAAAAAAAGCAGTCCAACTTGCTTGTGACGGTCATAAGTAAGAGACCTCCCACTTGTCCCTCCCACTTTCCCTCCCACTTATCCTTTGTCTTGACGTCATAAATTTGTGAAGGATTTTCTCCGTCACAAATGAGAATTTGTGAAAAGAAACTTCAATTATCACTAGCTTGTTTTCCCAGACAATGGAAATTGCTCCCGTCGTTTTCTAACCTGTACAGATCAAGACGGAATCAAACGGAAACTCATTGATTAATAAAAAAATACTCCGTACTAGTAGTATTTTGTATTCATTATTAGTTTATAGCAAGTATATATCTGAGATTACTGAGTTAAACAATGAAGACTTAAAGTCAATGTTTTTGTAACAACTTGGAAGTCAGGTCGTTAAGGATTTTATATTGAATCTTGAGGTGCTCCCACGATCTTATATTCTTATCAATCGGCGTATGCATTACTCACTCAATAATTTGACCGCAGTTTTAACAATTTTTTTTATGTCATGAGCCATGTAGTGGACTTGAGAGGTCATATTTTTAAAATAATTAGGTCGTAATATTTTATAAGTATTTTAAATTTTCTATTAAAAAAAAAACAAACTCAACTCAATTACTCAACGCAAGAAATAAGAATATAAGTGGCTACAATAATACACCTTAATAATACTAGGTAACTATATTTCATGCCCGTGCGATGCACGGGTCTACGTTAATGTAATTTTCATAATTTTCCTATAACAATTAACTGTTTATTTTTCGCAGTATAATTTTTACTCAATTCAATACATTTTGTCCATTATTTTCCATTGTTTACCCTTCATTGAAATGAAACAAAAGACTTGTAGTACAAACATGTACTATGCCGTTGAACATCCATCCACCCAATTCCAACCAACGCCGTACACTCCCACCGCCAACACCACCCAATCCCCACTGGCCGGCCACCCTAGCCTCGGCCTCCGGCAATCCCCCCAAGCCAAATGCTCTGAAGATCGAAAAATCACTTTCTACTCCCCTAATATTGAAATCATGAATAACATAATTACACAATTGATCCAATTGAATAACCAATTGCTTTACAATATCAATTAATCAAGTAACAATTTGATTTTTCATAATATATAATTCAAGAATACAATCAAAACATGAAAATCAAGACCTTAATAGTCTGGTACAATTAGTCCGACACCTTTGTTTCAAAATTCACACTGGTTAGAAACCGTCTTCATACTCTTCAAATTCTACATATTGATTCTCTTTAAGGCGGCACATCGAAAACACCGCTTAACTCGTGAACCAAAATTTTGTCACCACAACTGCTGCGCCTCGCTCGAGATCGGCGCGTCACTGCACGCTGATTGGGTATCTTGGATCTGGACTGAGTTTAGATACAGAGTCGCGGCTTAACCCAGTAGCTTGAAATGAAGAAAGTATCGATTTTATAAACGGGGAACACGGGTTTGTAGAACAGTGTTGGGGAGTATTTTGATGCCATTGAGGGAGCCGAAGTTGTCAAACATGGTGGTAGTGAGACAAAGAAATGGAGGAGTTTAAGAGGAAGATGGTAGGTTAGGAAAGAGAAGTTAAAGATGGGAGAATGAGGATGAAAAATGAAAAGGGTAAAATTGTCAAAAGTGTGCTGAGATGAGTAAAATGTGTACTGCGAAAATCAACACCATAATAAAATATACTTCGTAATTTTTTAAAAAATAATATTGGTATATTGATTCAACTTCTATTTTAAACATATTTTACCAACCTTGTCAGGACTCAAGTTATATTTGATCAATACTATGACCTGAAAAATTATCCAAGATACTTAAAAATTAAGCTCCCTAAGACAATTCTTAAGATACTCAAAATATTTGTATATTCACCACACATACATTATTTTTCATAATATGAATATCTATACTGAAATGATAACATTATTTTTTTTTACCACAAATCTAATTATATTATTTTCATAAATAATACAAAGTTTTAAGAGCTCTCTAAAACAATATTTGAGAGATTTAAACGATTTTGGGTTGATATTTAAGTTCCAAGGATAACTTCTTTTTATAATCACATGATCACCCAAGCTTATGATATTTCTCTGATGTGGGACAATTCCTCTATTTATACGTAGTATACTCACCACACTTACATTACTTTTCAATGCGGAACAAATAACATATTTAGTAGGTAACCATTAAAATTATTATTTATGATACATTCTTAAATTATTATTTATGATACTTTTCTAAATTAATCTTGATGATGCAAATTTCACTAAGGTGGAGATAATAATACAAACTTTTAAGAGTTCATTAAGACAATACTTAAGAAACTAAAATGACTCCTCTTTATAATCATATTTATGATTACTTCACCTCATAATATTTTCCGATATGAGATAATTTTACAATTTACACTTAGTATATATATTTACCACAAATACATTATTTTTCAATGTTGAACTAATAACACATTAAATAGTTTATCATCAAAATTATTATTTATGATACTTTTCTAAATTAATTTTTAATTATGTAAATTTCACTATTGTGACGATTATAATACAAATTTTTAAGAACTCTCTAACACAATATGTAAGAGACTTAAAAAATTATAAGTTTATACATAAGTTCAGGTATGACTTCTATTTATAATCGTAGGATCACTCTATGTTACAGTAATTTTTTGATGTCGGACAACAAACTATTTATAGAATTATAGGTAATATATTCACCGCACATACATTATTCTTCAATGTGGGATTAATAACAAACTAAGTAGTAAACCATCTTATCCTATATAATATTTGTTTCTTAACGGTTACTAAACTTGATGTAAAATAATCCACCTATTTTTATTTTTTCAGAATATAGTTGCAGCGGAAATAAAAACAATATAAAATGATATGAATTAGTTGTGATATCTCGCAAGATTAACAACTAAGACTTGAGCTAGACAAGTAATTTGACCTAGCCACGAATAGTACTCAACCTCGCAAGGAAGAATATGGATTAATTCACTCTTGCAAGAACGAACTAATAAACTTAAAGCTCGCAAGCAATAAGAATTAAACAAGAACTTCTTGTATTAAACTCTCAAATTGTATATTAAAAACTGATTACAAAGCTTAGTATTTATACTACTACTACTTACCTTAAACTAACTACATAGTAATTAGGATATATTATGAAATCTACCTTATTTCAGATTAGGAAATATGATCACTACACTATCTTATTCAAATTAGGAAAATAAGATAATCCTATTACTTATTACCTAAATCTAATTAAATTAGGATATGACTCCTTTTGTAAAGAAGACTCGACATCACTGCCTTGGATGACAAGTAATCGCTGAACTATGCTGGAGCGGATTAAACAGTCCCGGAGAGTGTTCAATTACGACTCTGACTGATTTCTTCAATATTTCTTTAAATCCTCCCACATCAAAACTATTATATTAATATTTGAATAATAAAAAATATTTTAAAAGTCATTTATTAAATTTTGTAAGTCATTTATTAACAATATAAAACATAGTTTAAAAGCTCATGCGATGATCACATTTATGATCACTCCATCTTATGATAATTTTTCAATGTGAGATAATTTTACTATTTATACGTAGTGTATATTCACCAGTCATCATACCTACATTGTTTTTCAATGTGGGACAACTACACATTAAAGAGTTTACCATCAAAATTATTATTTATGATATTTTTCAAAATTAATTTCTAATGATGTAAATTTCACTATAGTAAAGATTAGAATACAAACTTTTAAGATTTCTGTAAGACAATATATAAGAGGCTCAAAAGATTTTGGGTTAAACCTCTACTTCCAAATATAATTCCTATTTGTAATCATAAGATCAACCGCCTTATGATAATTTTATGATGTGGGACAATTTTACTATTTATAGGTAATATTTTCACCACACCTACATTATTTTTCAATGTGGGACAAATAATATACTAAAAATTACATAAAGTATGTGAAAATAATATGAGTTTCTATACTTTGCGGGATTTTTTTAACACGAATCTAATTATATTACCTTCATAATAATTTTTTACAATACTTGAAATTTTTTTAATGATACTTTTCTAAATTTATTTTTGAAGATGTAAATTTAACACTTGTGGAGATAATAATACACAAACTTTTAAGAGATCTCTAAGAGAATACGTAAGAGACTTAAAAGACTTAAAAGATTTTAATTTGATAAATAAGGTTCAAGGATAATTCCTATATATAAACATAAGATCACCCACCTTGTGTTAAATTGAAGGCGGATACTTAAGTCCAAGAATGACTCATATTTATAATCATAGGATCACCCCACCTTATGTAATTTTTCGATGCGAGACAATTCTTCTTTTAATACGTAGTATGTTCACCAAGCCTACATTATTTTTCAATGTGAGACAAAAAAAAATACTACTAAGTGGTACACGATCAAAATTATTATTTATGATACTTTGCTAAATTGTTATTTATGATGATGTAAATTTATGTATATTTCTCGGAGATAATACAAACTTGTAAGAACTTTCTAAGACAAGACTTAAGATACTCAAATTTTGTGTGTGGATACTTAAGTCAAAGGATGACTCCTACTTATAATCATAGGATCACCCTAACTTATGATAATTTTTCGATGTGGATAATTCTTCTATTTATACATAGTATATTTACGGTCAAAGTTCGGCAACTTTGACCTTCCAAAAGCAAATGGGGTGAAAATATGTGTGTGGAGGGAGTATTAGAATAATAATTTTTTTTTTAATTTTTACATAAGTATACTTTAATCATATCATATTATCAACAATATAGAAGTAACCAAAATATAAAATTTATACTCCATTGAAACCATTTTTCGCTACGAATCCAAATATGTAAGTTTTAAAATGTTGTGCATCATATTTTTTTTATATTGTTGATCAAAGTTTTTTCTTACGTATATAATAGTTGCGATATTAAAAATATTACATAAGAAATATTTCGTAATCTTGCAAGTTCTTAAAATATACTTTCCAAAAACTGAAAAAGATGATGTTGACCAATAAAATTGCTCAAAAAAAGCCTCTTATATATATATATAGAGAGATAGAGACGAGAGAGATAGAGATATAGAGTATATGAATATATAATATAATATATTATAGATATAAATATATAGTTATAGATATATATATATATATATAGAGAGAGAGAGAGAGAGGTTCTTGTGAGTCCACCCTTTTTTTGAGTCCATGAGTCCTCATCCTAGCCATTGGATGAGTGAGATGGATGGATGAGATTGTAGAGAAAAAAACACACTTAACACTAATCAATTACCTATGAACTAATTAATTAACTTTCTCTCTCTAGCCTTTAGTTAATCACTTTTGAGCACTTTTGAATTTCTGAGATTTGTAAGTGTAACTTCAGCCCATATTTGTGTAACTTCAAACTAAAATGTGATTTTGACTATATAAATTTGAATTTATGAAACTTCAAGACAAGTTTATGTGATTTTAGACTTTTTATGAGTGTAATTTCAGTCATTACGAGTGTCACTTCAACCATTATTTATGTAACTTCAAACTAAAATGTGATTTCGACTACATAAATTTGAATTTTTGAAACTTCAAGACAAGTTTATGTGATTTTAACCTTTTTATGAGTGTAACTTCAGTCACTACGAGTGTAACTTCAACCATTATTTGTGTAACTTCAAGCTAAAATGTGATTTCGACTAAATAAATTTAAATTTATGTAACTTTAAGAAAATTTTATGTGATTTTAGCCTTTTCTGATTGTAACTTCAACCATTATTTGTGTTACTTCAAGCTAAAATATGATTTCGACTGTACAAATTTGAATTTTTGTAACTTTAGACAATTTATATGATTTGAACCTTTTTATGAGTGTAACTCCAGTCTTTACAAGTGTAACTTCAAACCGTATTTGTGTAACTTTAATTTTAAGACATATGTATGTAACTTTAAAACATGTTTAGGTAACTTTAGCCATTTGAAAATTTAAATTTAAATTGATTTAACTTTAAGGCATATTTTGGTAACTTTAGTCCTTACTAATATAACTTCAGTTCTTAATTGTACAACTTCAAGCATAACTTCAATCTCTTAATAGTATCACTTCAGTATCTTAATAGTGTAACTTCAGTCCCTAAAAGTGTAACTTCAGTCCTTAAAAGTGTAACTTCAATTTTTAATAATGTAATTTTAAGACATGTTATCTTTAGTCATTATTAGTGTAACTTCAGTCCAAAATAGTGTAACTTCAGTCCAAAAACACCATCAACCATACTAAAATCAAAACATAATAGTGTAACTTAAGCAAAATCATACTGTGTAACTTAAAACATATAAAATATAAATGTGAAATGTATAACTTAAGCAAAAACATATAAAACATATAAATGTGTAACATAAGCAAAGTGTAACTTCAGTCATTATATGAGTAACTTCAGTTACTAAAAGAAAAACTTCAGTCATTATATGTGAAACTTCAGTGAAACAACACCAATAACCACAAAAAAAACTTGTGGTTTTTAGATCTGAAAAAGTAATGTGTAACATAAAAATAAAAACGAGATCTAAAAAATAAAAACATGTATTCAGGAAAAAAACTTCAGTGAAAAAAATGTGTAACTTCAGTGAAAAAATGTGTAACTTCAGTGAAAAAAATGTGTAACTTCAGTCATTTGTAACTTCAGTTAATAAAAGTGTAACTTCAGTCATTTTATGTGAAACTTCAGTCATTTTATGTGAAACTTCAGTAAAAAAAATGTGTAACTTCAGTCATTTGTAACTTCAGTTAATAAAAGTGTAACTTCAGCCATTTTATGTGAAACTTCAGTCATTTTATGTGAAACTTCAGTAAAACAACACTACTAACCACAAAAAAGTAACAAACATAAAAAATTTGAAATATAAAAACGAGATCTAAAAAATAAAAACATAGATTCAAAAAAAAAAAAGGGTGGTGAAGAGACGACATGAAAGAAGATATAAGAAAAAAAGAAAAAAACAATATCTAAAAAGAATGGTGCATATCTGAAAAAAGAAAAAAAGAAAAGAGAAAAGAAGAAGAAAAAGAGAAGAGGCGGCAGGAGAGGGCGGCGAGAAGGAGGCCCGGCGAGGAACATGTGCGGTGGAGACGAAGCGGAAAGAAGTAGATTTGAAAAAAAAAAAAAATTTTTTTTGGCCGGTGGCCGGTGGTGGCCGGAGATGGTGGCCGGAGGTGGGAGATGAAAGAAGGTGATGAATGTTTATGAATGTTTTGGGTTTTTGAATTTTTTGGGTTTTGAATTGTTTGGGTTTTGATTTTTGTGGGTTTTGATTTTTTTTGGGTTTTAGAGAGAGATGGAGAAATGAAATTATGTGGGATGAGAGAGAAGTGGTTGAGTGAAAAGTCTTATATATTGAATTAAGATGGGATTAAGGGTTAATTAATAAAGATGAGAGAGAGTGAAAAATTAGCCCACTAATCCATTTTTGAGAGCTTCAATCTCAGCCATCCATCTCCAAGATCCAAGGGCCTATAAGAGGACTTATGGACTCACCTTTCCTAAGAGGACTTACATGATCCTTTCTCTCTCTATATATATATATATATATATATATATATATATATATATATATATATATATATATATATATAGAGGCAAGTTATAATGAGTCCACCTTTAAAATTGAGTTCATGAGTCCTCATATTTGTCTTTGGATGAAAGAGATGGAGGGACAAAATTAGAACAAGATGGAGGGCTAAGATTAAAAGAAAAATGAATGGACAAGATTAGAACACAATGAAGGGACAAGATTAGAACAAAATGAGTGGGTTTTATTGGCTTCCACCTACATTACGAGTGTAACTTCAACCATTAATTTTGTAACTTCAAGCTAAAATGTGATTTTGACTATATAAATTTGAATTTATGTAACTTTAAACAAGTTTATGTGATTTTAGAATTTTTATGAGTATAACTTCAGTCATTACGAGTGTAATTTCAACCTTTTTTGGTGTAACTTTAAACCAAAATGTGATTTCGACTATATAAATTTGAATTTATGTAAATTTAAGATAAGTTTATGTGATTTTTGCCTTTTTATGAGGCTAACTTTAGTCATTAAGAGTGTAACTTCAACCATTATTTTTGTAACTTTGAACTAAAATGTGATTTCGACTTTATAAATTTGAATTTATATAATTTTAAAACAAATTTATGTGATTTTAGTTTTTTTTATGAGTATAACTTCAATTCTTAATTGCGTAACTTTAAGTCAAAATATGATTTCATTTTAACATTTTTATAAGTGTAACTTTAACCTTTAGTGAAACTTTATTTATTAATTGTGTAACTTTAGTCAATTATAGTGTAACTTTATACTAAAGTGAGATTTAATATATTAATTTGCATTTTTTAAGACATGTTTAGGTAACTTTAGTCTTTTCTAGTGTAATTTCAGTCCATACTAATGTAACTTTAGTTATTAATAGCGTAACTTCAGTCCTTAATAGGGTAACTTTAGTCCATAACTGTGCAACTTTAGTCCATAACTGTGCAACTTTAGTCCATAACTGTGCAACTTTAGTGCATAATTGTGCAACTTTAGTACATAATTGTGCAACTTTATTACATAATGATGTAACTTTAGTACATTATTGTGCAACTTTAGTACATAATGATGTAACTTTAGTACATAATTGTGCAACTTTAGTACATAATGATGTAACTTTAGTACATAATTGTGCAACTTTAGTAAATAATGATGTTACTTAAAATCTGGAAAAAAATATATATAAAAAAATGAGATCTTACATAAAAATAAGTGAATCGGAAAAAAAAAATGGTAGATCTGGAAAAAAAATATATAAAAAAAATGTGATAAGGAAAAAAAACTTATATAAAAAAAAGATCTTAAATAAAAAAAAAACATGAAAAACAAAAAACATGAAAAACAAAAAACAAGATCTGAAATGGTGATGGTTGTTTTTCTAACCCTTTTTTTTTTTTTAAAATGATGTAACTTTAGTCCGTAATTGTGTAACCTTAGTACATAATTGTGTAATTTTAGTCCATAACTGTGTAATTTTAGATCTAAACATAATTAATAACCCACCAACAAAAAAAATGAGAACAAAAAAAAATAAAAAACGAGATAAAAATAAAATAGATATCATAAGAAATTCAAAAAAATGAAAAACGAAAAAAAAGAAGAAAGAAGTGAATCTGAAAATAAATAAATTAGATCTAGAAACAAAAAATACATAATGAAAAAACAAGATCTAAAATAAAACAAAAAAACATACAAAATCAGAATAAAAAAAAGAAAGAAAGAGAGAAGAGAGAAGGCGGAGGGATGCGGGACAGGGGAAGCGGAGGAGGGAAGAGGGATGCGGGGGAGGAGGGAGGCGGCGCAGAGGAAGGCGGAGCAGGGGAAGGCGGCTCAGGGGGAGGCGGAGCAGGAGGGGCGGCGCAGGATGGTGGAGCAGGGCGGCGGCATGAGGAGCGGGGAGGAGGGAGCCGAGAAGAGCAGGGGAGCGACGGGCGGCAGAGGAACGGCGACAGTGCAGGGGAGCAACGGGCGACAGGCGGCGGTGGAGGGGTGGGCTAGGTGGTTGTCGGGTTTTGTGAGTGAGGGAGAGGAAGTGGTTAATTTTTTGGGTTTTTGTTTTGGGAGGTAGAGAGAGAAAGGAGGTAGAGAGATAGTGGAAAATGTGAAAATGAGAAAAAAGTGGTGATGGTTAGGTATAAGACTATAAGTAGTAGGGTTTGAAAGGATTGGATTTGGTGTGTCTCACAATCTTGGCTATCCATTTTGTTTTAATCCTAACCCTTCATCCTTTAGATCCAAGGGTTTGGATTAGGACTCAAGGACTCAAAGGGAAGGGGGAGACTCATTTGAACCCACCTCTATATATATATAATATAAATTGGATCATATGAGATCCCCTTGTTTTGGTGAGGGCCAGCGGACTAATCTCAGCCACTGAAACTAAAACAATCTGACGATAAGTACAAGTCCACGTCAACTCTAAACAAAAGAAAAAGCTACCCCCAAATTAATACAATATCAGACTATTAAACATATAAATTTTTTCCTCTCTCATCTTTTTTTCTCTTCTTTCTTCCTTGTTTCCAGCTTCAATTTGTTCATCGCTTCACTTTGTTTCGCTAATTTCTTTTAATTTTTCGCCATTTTCAATCAAATTTCACAAGTAATAATCTTTCTAGTCTCTTAATTTCACAGGTAATAATCGATTCAATGTAAGATTATTTTATCTATTATTTTGTGCAATTCAGTTCAATCATAATTTGTGATCGATTCAATGTATGATCGTGTTACCTATTCGATTTCGATTTTCATTGCTAATAATTTTACTTTTGAGCATTATTTCATGAATTACTTATTCAATTTGTGGAAAACTAGGTTATTCGGCACGATTTTCTGTTTTCTAGGGTTTATACTATTGTTTTTTCCCCTTTCCTGATTTTGTTTTTATAAGCTTACTTGTTGTTCGATCACTTATGCTTCTCAATTATGCATTCATATTGTTCAATTCATATTGTTCATCTTGCTCATTAGTTGAAAGTATGCGAAATCTTTAAGTTAATTGCTAATTTTTGTGTTATTACGTTGTTAATTACTTAATTGTATTCGTATGACGTATTTCAATTTTTCTGTCCTTTTATCTTTTCAGATTGTTTTAGTTTCCGAGCTTTCGGCAAATCGATTTTGTTTATTCTAATGCTTAAAAAAATTTCTCTCTTATCCTTGAACAAATTTCATCAAAAATCTCCCAATTGAATCCTATAAGCTTCAGTTTAATACTTAAGCAGTGATTATTATGATAAAACTGTTAGAATTATAGAAGGGAGAGGAATTGCATAAAGGTTTGTATTATTGAGTTGTGTTGAATTGATAGCAATACAATGAATTTATAGTAGCATAGTAAGGAACCCTAATAGTCTAAACCCTAGACGATAGCCGTCGCCTAACAATGTGCAGCCGGAGCTCACCCAAAGGGCCTTGATGATCAAGCCACAAACAAGGCAAGCCTGACCCCAATGACCCCTCAAATGGAAGCTAGAGTTACAAGGTCCAAACAACAAGCTATGACAAGCCAAGATCAAGCCATGCCAAGCTACAACAGTGAGGGAGACAGTCCAAGGTTCAACAAACCATGCCAAGCCACAACACAACCCACATTACCCACACAAAACAGAAACAAAGTCATTCAGGCCCAGACAGACCATTTAACAAATCCTGCATCTAGGAGGTACACCAGAGCATCCCAACCACCCCCACCATGGCCTACCATCAAGCTAACCCCCTAAGCTACAAGTTTGTCTAGGACAAATCCTTTTGAAGTTTAGTAAAAACTCATGAAACAGACACCCCAAGTTAGAGCCCAGCAAACCAATTAAAACAGAGAAAGTACAAGGCAGTTTGTGGTTTCCTTTTGCTTAAGTCAACTTGTCCTCGTCCAAGGCAGGTCTTATCTATGTTCTAATAAGAGTAGGGAGTCCCAAGGAGCAGAAACACATCCAGGCAAAGCAACAAGGCAACAAGAATAACAGATTTCCATTTCAGGAAAACTCCAAAACTACTTTATTTGCTTTTTGTTCAGTCTGTTTTTGTGTCTTGTGTCTATTCTTTATAGTTGTTGAGCTCGTCCTATTATGAGGCTCTTAATTAGTGTCAGTAGTAGTAGTTTGAATCCTAAGTTGGCCCTTGGATGATCTGTGCATCCAATGGCTCACAAGTTACCAGCCCCTCTATATAAAGAGGTCTTGTATGTTTGTTTGAGCAGACTTTGATGAATGAATGAACTTAGAGAAATCCCTCAAAACTATCAAACTTGTGCTAAGAGCTGTAGTTTGAAGCAAGCCTGATACATCTTCAAGGTGTTTGATCAGTGCCTTGTATTGTGAGTCAAGTTATATCTGTGCATTGTTGTGATTAACTTACTTGCTGTTGAGTCTAGTCTAGGGTGTTTGTGCTTTGCTGTAACACTTGAAAACTGTCTCTAAACCAGTCTTTGAGTCCTTTTCTCTTGTGCCTTGCTGTAGAGGATTGCCTCCAAGTCATATCCCTTGAACCTTTCAGTTAAACAACTCACAATTTCTAAAAGAACATCCCTTGTTACTTGATATTGTTCTCAGTTTGAGTCAAACTATTCAAGTCACTTAAAACTTGTGAACCTTAGTAGTTTACACTCCAAATTGGTTATCAGAGCTTTGGTTGAGAGTCTTAGTGAGTTCATTTTCCCTAACTACATTTAAAAACACAAAAATAGCCCAATGAGTGAAGAGAGACTAGTAGGAGTAGAAGCAAGGATGGAGGATCTGGCTGGGATTGTAACCACCCTAACCAGAACCTTGGACCAAGTTATAGGCAACCCTTTGCTTGCTGGAGGGAGAGGTAGAGGACGTGGAAGAGGCCAAGGAGGAGGCAGAGGAAGGCCACCTGATGATGAGGAGTACCCAGACTCAGATGAC
>JAIUZE010028816.1:0-11815 GCA_022085475.1 Heliosperma pusillum
TCGTATAATTGAAAAATAAGTTTAATCGAATTTGAGTTCTTAACTCAATTTCTAACAATTAACTCTCGTACATATCGCATATATGTAATGTACTAATTAACTGTATCGTATACAAATAATTAGTTACTATTTGGATTTCATCCTTTAGGTGTGACCGAAAGGGATCAGTTGATCACCGCCGTCATACGACAATAACGTCAAACTCTAGTCAGCCAACCGTTATTGATTTACGTTAATCAACTGACTAATCATATATATAGTCAATAATATCCCAATTATATTCCTTAATAAGATTTATTATGTGGCGCACTATTTGTGGAGGACACCTACTCCAACAATCTCCCACTTGTCTGACACAAGTGTGCGTCACCAATTCTCTTGTCTCTTTATCACATATCCCACTCAACGCAAGGTGTCTTTCAGGTCGCACTTGCGATTGATTATATCTAGAGTGGTTTTCTCGATAGGGAGAGTAACTGTCTGACCGGAAATCTACATAGATCTCTTACGAGAGTGGCCACGATTTACAGTAACTATACTCGAGTGGCCTAAAGATGTGTTTACAACCACGTGGGTGGACAAGCATGTGATCAATCTACTCTGTATGAGCAGATCACCATGATCCAGAAGAAGTCCATCGGCCCTCACTGTACGGCACGACCTAGAAACAATCAACCAAAAAACCAATCGGAAACTGCACCGACTCAGAGAGACGGTCGCCAGTCAAAAGAATCGACTTATAGGAATAAGATAGAAGACCCTGCCACGACCAGACATCAAATAATTGAGTTAAGGGTCTCTACAATGTCACTGTCCGACAGAGTGTCATACAGTCTGTCTATGTAAACGACCAGTTATCTCCATGACCCCATGGTGCTGAACCAACCATCGATCGACTTACAATCTAGTCATTTCGAGACGTCACCTCATTGAGTGACTAGGGACAAAATACTTAGTTCGTCCTATTCACTTGAATAGGGTCCAACAATCTATTCGGATAAACAAAGTATTAAATTTAGTCAAACTAAATAAAAGAGTTTAAAATAAAACTCGAACAATGAATGCAATTATCATATATGAAATAATTAATACATCATTCAATAATTACATATTACATAATCTAAAGGAATTCTGGCACACGTCTCAATCCCATTGTGACGACATGACCATCATGCTTAGCCTTTGATAAAGGCTTGGTTAAAGGATCAGCAATGTTGTCATATGTCCCAACCTTACAAATGTCAATTTCCTTTCTGTCCACGTAATCTCTAATTACATGATATTTCCTAGGTACATGTCTAGACTTGTTACTAGACTTGGGCTCTTTTGCCTGAAAAATAGCCCCACTGTTATCACAATAAATTGTGATAGGATCTTTGGCAGTAGGGACTACTGTTAGTCCTTCCAAAAATTGCCGAATCCACACAGCTTCATTTGCAGCTTCAGACGCTGCAAGGTACTCTGCTTCTGTTGTAGAATCCGCTGTAACGCTTTGCTTGAAACTCTTCCAGCAAACAGCTCCTCCATTCATCATATAAACGTAGCCGGATTGGGATTTCATATCATCCCTATCTGTTTGGAAACTGGCATCTGTGTAACCCTTTACACGTAACTCAGTCTCGCCTCCAAACACTAAGAACGAATCCTTGGTCCTTCTTAAGTACTTAAGGATGTTCTTTACGGCTATCCAGTGACTCTCACCTGGATTTGCTTGGTAACGACTTGTCATGCTCAAAGCATATGCAACGTCGGGACGAGTGCACATCATAGCATACATGATTGATCCAACAGCTGATGCGTAAGGTATCAATTTCATGCGTTCAATCTCCTCGGGTTTTGTAGGGCACTCTGACTTGCTCAAAGTGATCCCACTTCCCATAGGAATAAAGCCTCTCTTAGAGTCTTTCATGTTGAACCGATCAAGAATCTTATCAATTTAAGTTTCTTGACTTAATGCTAGTATCCTTTTAGATCTATCCCTATAGATCCGAATACCTAAGATGCGCTGGGCCTCTCCTAAGTCTTTCATTTGGAAATGTATTCCTAGCCACTCTTTTACAGAAGTGAGCATTGTAATATCATTCCCAATGAGTAGTGATGTGGTCGTTATACACCAAAAATAAAACCTAAGTCTACTAACTAAGAAGATAGCAGAAGTAGGGCCGATCTCCACAGGGAGGAAATTAATTAACTGAAATCTAAATCTGCAAGTAACAATCTGGGGGGTTTTGAAAAGATTTTATCTAAACTAAATAAGATTAAAGGAAAGAGAAATAAAGGAAGAAATTAATATGAAAAAAATCAGATAAGAGAAGAATATGCTAGGATTCGGTCCACTGCAATATCGGCATCTACGGGTCAACTAAGTCAGTCAATCTATCAATGAGAAGGGCAATGGTTTTCTCCTCTCGGTCTCAAACCACCCTAGGGATTTTCCTAATTAACTCTCGTCCTCTTAGGAGTCACCTATCAATTCTAAGCAAGCCTTCCCTTCCAATCTATCGATCCAGGTCGGGGTTAACTACCTAGCCTAGTCTCTTGCGTATACTCATTCGACTAAACCTCAATTAAATTGCTTAGACTGATTCTCATATTCAAGACTAACTAAAATAATCTATCCTAACATGCCTATACTACAGTTTCCCTCATCCCAACATATAAAGGAATTAGCTACTCATGCTATTAACTATGCTAACAAAGACAATTGAACATATGACGATAGACATAAATAAATCGTAATTAATAAGCATAAACAATAACAACACAACAATTAAGTAGAGTAAGTAGTAATTAAGATTAAGATAAAGGTAAGAGTAAAAGAGAGAAATAGTTTACAATCTTAGCAATCCGGCGTAAAGAACAATCCACGTCGAATAAATCCGAATGAAAACCAAAGAGTAAAAGTTCATAAACTAATGAAAGATTAATCCTAATTACTGCTGATCAATCCTGAATAATCGAAACTGAATAATAATGACGTAAATAAGAGTCATATATAGTGCGTAACACGACTCTAACCCAAGCTATGGACTTGCAGCCCGTGATAGGATACACTCGATCGAGGGAAATAACCCTTCGATCGAGGCTTTTATTCATGGAAATCAGTCGATCGGGCACTTGATCTGCTCGATCAACCAACTGGTAAACGGCTCCTACTCGATCGAGCAAAGGATGTAGCTCGATCGAGTTCTTCTGGCTTCAACTCACCTCGATCGACCAAATGCATAGTCGATCGAGGTCTTCTAGCATAGTACGTAGTGTGAGTCATGACTTGGGCTTGATTATGAACGGTTTCACGCTTCCCCATGCAAGAGTTCCTGTTCCGATCCTTCAATTCTTCTAAATGCATGCAAAGTGGACTGTTTTGGCTCAGTTTCCGCTACTACACAGCTTGTACCTACAAAATGGTAATGAAAGTACAAAGTAGCCAAATAGGGGCATATGCCGATATAATATCACCTAAATGACATAGAAATGCGTGCATAAATGGACTAGAAAGTCTATATAAAATACACGCATCAAACTTCCCCAAACCAAACCTTTGCTTGTCCTCAAGCAAACTAAATGCAGCTATATGGAACAAAATAAACCTAGGGGAATGGAGTAAATCTCAGAGCTAGCAACAAGTCAATGTTAAACAGTTTAATGCACTTGATCAATCGCTACAAAGCTTAATACGAAAGTGAACGAATTTATACAATCTTGGAAATAAATTAGATTTTCGACCTTACAAGACTCAACCAAATTCGGACTTTCACGGGTCACTCTTCTCTCAACAAGCAAATGGTAATTAAATATGTATAAGAAAGAGAGAAGAAAATATAGTCACTCACCTAGACTACGACCGACACAACATGCATTGCTAACTAATATGAAAGATGATTCAAGCACCGTACACACGCATAACCACCGTTCAAGGACAATCACGTGCCGAACATTTGCAAAGATATGGATATGTGAGGCTAATTGGTAAGAAGGGGCAAAACAATTAATGGAAATGTGAGGGTAAATAGCCAAGCTAGTTCCTAACAAGACCGCAATAGAACTCGTTCCATTCTTCCAACCATTAAAATTAAGCTCGATGCCTTACCAAATCTAGGCATAAACGTCACAAATCCCATAAAACACCTCGACAAAATATAATAAGCGTAGGAGGCGCAAAACAAAAACTTCAGCCAATTCTTTTTCTCATCATATTTTTCATTTTTTCATTTTCTTTTCTTTTCTTTTCTTTTCTTTCTTGGCTGTCTGAGGAAAACCACTCGATCGAGTAGAATAAGTCACTCGATCGAGGCAACAACTAACAAAATCTACTCGATCGAGCTGAAAGTTACTCGATCGAGACACTATTCTCACTTCTCTTCTTTTTCTCGCAAATACCCACTCCAATCAATGAAACGAGCCAAAAACTGACACAAAGACGTAATATACCTCGACTACTAAACTAGCTCGGCAAGGGTAGGCTTAGTTTAGGATGTAGTTAAGGGCAACAGGCAGATATGGCTTTATGTGGAGTTAATGGGGTAAAATGAGGAAAAGGGAGATGCAAATATTCTCAAAACACGTAATACCAACCACAAACCCAATGCGTGCAGGCAATAAGAAATCAAAATTCATATACAAGCAAATGACACGAGATGTGGGGAGTAACTACTCTCATTCCTAGATGAACTGGTCATAGATGTCACCAGTTATAGACTCTAAAATCTCAGAATATATAAGTAGTTTGCCAAAATGTTGAGTCAAGTCTAATAATCAAATATTAAATTCCAAGACAAAATTCAATAGTTCACTATTTCGAATTTACTAAATAAGTCAAGAAAGGTGCAAAGAATAGCATAAAATAGACTTGTAGTGCAATTTCATCATGAACAAGACTCCAATCCGACTCGACTATATGCAAAAATAAACGTGATATTTTTTTATTTTCTCAATTTTTTCTAATTAACATGAATGTAAACGTGAATGCAATACAAATGCAAATGCAGACGCAAAAGGATGTAAAACACTTACCAAACCAAAACAGACAATGTCCTCATTGGCTATAGCACAACAACATATAAGGGAAAAGGAAAAAACAACCTAATTCATGTTCCTAAGGAATGAAATATACAAAGAATGGAAAAACAAAAAGAACAGAAAAACTCAAAAGACAAGAGCTTCCCCAAACCAGCATCAAAGTAGGGGTCGATCGAGTAGAAATTCCACTCGATCGAGCAGTTACTCCCCACATCTTCAGGTAAAACAGCTCGATCGAGTAGTTAGCTTTAATCGATCGAGCACTTCGTAATTGCACAGCCCACGACTTTGAACAGTTGATTTCCGCTTCCGTTCCTGCAAAACGATGCCAACCGAATACCAGAAAATACCAAAAAATGTCCAATAGGAAAGATAAATTGTCTATCGAAACTACGGATTATCACGTGATAGTCTAATTGTCTAATTGAAAACGCGATAAATTGTTTGTTACAAATTGCACGGGGTTGCAAACCCGGTTACCAACCAAATAGTTTCATGAGAAGGCCACCGTTTGGCCTTTGACTTGCGGAATTACCCTCAGTTGCGGTAATTTCCGTCTTCTTCCTCCACACGTACGTTGGTTTCTTGGAGTCTAGCTCCACTTCGGAATCACTTGCGTACATGCGAGCTCCTTTGTCCTTCTTGGACTTCTTCTTCTGGACGTCGTCACGCAAACCTGGCTTTCCCTTTTCCAGCTCCAATGCTGCCGCTCTATGATCTGTAAGGCAACATACAACAGCATGTTCCTCCAATTCGCTCCCAAGCTGGGGCGGAGGTGTTACGGTAGCAATGGGGCTATCACAGATAGGAGCTATAGGTTCGTTAGGAACCGAAGCTTTGTCATGCGTGAATAAATCAGGTGTGATATCAGATAAGGGAAGTGCGTAGCATGGTGACACAAGCATAGGACCCTTTTTAACATGAGACTGCGTGAATACATAATTCTCCCCACCTATTTGAAAAGTCAGAGTCTGTAACCCAACATCAATAACCGCTTGCGCAGTATGCAAGA
Source organism: Heliosperma pusillum (assembly GCA_022085475.1). Classification (NCBI taxonomy): domain Eukaryota; kingdom Viridiplantae; phylum Streptophyta; class Magnoliopsida; order Caryophyllales; family Caryophyllaceae; genus Heliosperma; species Heliosperma pusillum. Next base: position 6,032 of record JAIUZE010028816.1, read on the forward strand.
ACGGTCTTCCCAAAATGATGGGAGTGTGAGAATCCTCAGGTATATCCAAAACTATGAAATCGACCGGGATAAAGAATTTTCCTATTTGCACAAGAACATCCTCTATGATTTCTAAGGGTCGAGACAAGGTCCTATCTGCCATCTGCACTGTCATGTTTGTACACTGAAGCTTGGTAAAGCCCAACCGTTTGGCTAAAGACAAAGGTAAGACACTAACACTAGCTCCTAGGTCACATAACGCGTTGTCTATGAGATAGGTACCTATATGACACAGTATAGAAAAACTACCTGGGTCAGACAGCTTAGGGGGGCATTTGTTCTGGAGGAACGCAGAGCATTCCTCAGTTAACGCTACTGTCTCTATAGTGTCTACGGACCTCTTACGCAAAAGAATTTCTCGCATAAATTTTAAGTAAGAGGGTACCTTTAATAGGAGGTCTGCAAAAGGAACGTTCACCTTGATATCGCGTACAATGTCAGCGAACCGAGCAAATTCCTTCTCGACCTTAGCCTTCTTCAATCAACCAGGAAACGGAACTGGAATGTTAGGATTACCACGTTGCATATCCTTGACAATTGCATTGTTGATCATCCGCTTGCTTAACCCTTTTGAACGAGCTTCTCGCTCATGAAAACCCATTGATCAAGTATCTAAGTCACTCGATTGAAGATTATCCGAGCTTAAATTGCTCGATCGATCAGCTTCCTCAGTCAACTTATTCGATCGAGTAACTGGATTCTCTCGATCGACCACTTGCCTATCTGTTCCACTCGATCGACCATCACTATCCTCTCGATCGAGTAACAAACTTTTTGATTCCCTCGATCGACTAACACAAACATCTCGATCGAGTGCTTTCTCCTTCAATTCATTCGATCGACTAGCAATAACCTCTCGATCGATTACATTATCAGCAACAGTCTTCGCAACTTTGAGATACGCACCAGAAATATCAGCAACTATACCAGAACTGTCATAGGCAAGACCGCTTCTCAGAGTAATCATATTCAGCGTCTCCTTGTTCTTATCAGTTTGAGACGGTAACTGCCCAGGTTGCCTAGTCGATCGAGCTCCTGCCAATTGAGCAATTTGCGATTCCAAAAGCTTAATAGTAGCATTCGTTGCTTGATCAGTTTTGCTCATTTGGATAGCTAAAGCTTGGATCATAGACTTTAACTCCCCTACTTCTGAAATTACTCCAGATAAGGAACCAGCTTGCTGAAAAGACTGGATTTTCTGAAATCCTTGCTTGTGCGGCGGTTGATACGTCGGCTGTGGTGGTGGAGGTGTAGGATTTAAGACGTTCTGGCTCGTTCATCTCAAATTGGGATGGATATTCCCTTGATTGTAATACCCACCTTCTTGACGGTATTGTTGAAAGGAAAAGACTTGTTCCTTTTCAACAAGACAGTCTATAGCCGTGTGACCAGTTTCGCCACACCTCTTGCAAGTAATCATATCATCCTACTGCAGCAAATGAACTGTCTGCTGGTTATCTTCAGCTTTCTTCTCCCATTTGTCAAGTCTGGCATTTAGTTTATCGAATTTTGCATCCAGACCTTCAGAATCAATACTAGCTATCGTCCGTGTACCACTCCTCGGATTACCATATTCAGCACAATGGGTTGCCATCTCCTCTATCAGTTTTCAACCCTTATCATCATCTATTTCCTTTTGGAACCTCCCGTTTGACGCGGCATCTAGAATGGCTCGATGATCGTCATATAACCCGGTGTAGAATTGGTTACACAGAAACCACTGCTCGAACCCATGGTGAGGAACAGACCTCACTAGTGTCTTGAATCGATCCTAGGACTCATAGAGATTTTCATGAACCGTTTGCTTGAAATTAGTAATCTGACCCCTCAAAGCATTCGTCCTCTGCGGTGGAAAGTACTTCTTGTAGAAGGCCAGTGCGAGAGTGGTCCAATCGGTAATACCCAGTTCTTCTCGATTCAAATTCTTCAACCAGTCTTTGGCATTATCAGTAAGGGAAAAAGGAAACAAGAACTCCTTGATCTTGTCAGCTGTCACCCCTTTAGAAACCGGAATAGAAGAACAGTAGTCAGCAAAGGTCTCCATATGCTTCCTCGGATCCTCCCCAGCTACACCCTTATACTTATCCTGCTGGACAAGCTTGATATAAGACGGACGAAGATCGAAAGAAGTTCCATCTTCGTCCGTTGTAAGTTTGAATCCTTGAGGTATACATGCAGCTGTAGGCTCAGAGTGACTAGCAATATTAGGCATCTTTGCTGGCAAAGTAGTCTCAACAGTCAAATCTTCCTCGAAAATGAAACTGTCGAAGACGGATTCAGAAGTACTCAAGTCTTCCTCCTGAACGGTCTTATCTATCCCTCTCTTCCTGCGTAGGAAGGTTCTTTCAGGCTCCGGATCAGCTTCCACTAATTCGAGCCTTTGGACCTGCGCATACACAACTACAGAGAGACAAATAAGAATAGTCTTAAGGAATTAGAAATTCCTTAAGACGAGACAGAAATAAATAAGCAGAAAATTAAATTGCCTCCCCGGCAACGGCGCCAAAATTTGATGTGTGTCGCTATACACCAAAAATAAAACCTAAGTCAATTAACTAAGAAGATAGCGGAAGTAGGGTCGATCTCCACAGGAAGGAAACTAATTAACTGAAATCTAAATCTGCAAGTAACAATCTGAGGGGTTTTGAAATTGGTTTTAACTACACTAAATAAGATTAAAGGAAAGAGAAATAAAGGAAGAAATAAATATAAAATAAATCAGATAAAGAGGAAATATGCCAGGATTCGGTCTACTGCAGTATCGGCATCTATGGTCAACTAAGTCAGTCAATCTATCAATGAGAAGGGTAATGGTTTTCTCCTCTCGGTCTCAAACCACCCTAGGGATTTTTCTAATTAACTCTCGTCCTCTTAGGAGTTACCTATCAATTCTAAGCAAGCCTTCCCTTCCAATCTCTCGATCCAGGTCGGGGTTAACTACCTAGCCTAGTCTCTTGCGTATACTCATTCGACTAAACCTCAATTAAATTGCTTAGACTGATTCTCATATTCAAGACTAACTAAAATAATCTATCCTAACATGCCTATACTACAGTTTCCCTCATCCCAACATATAAAGGAATTAGCTACTCATGCTATTAACTATACTAACAAAGACGATTGAACATATGACGATAGACATAAATAAATCGTAATTAATAAGCATAAACAATAACAACACAACAATTAAGTAGAGTAAGTAGTAATTAAGATTAAGATAAAGGTAAGAGTAAAAGAGAGAAATAGTTTACAATCTTAGCAATCCGGCGTAAAGAACAATCCACGTCGAATAAAGCCGAATGAAAACCAAAGAGTAAAAGTTCAGAAACTAATAAAAGATTAATCCTAATTACTGCTGATCAGTTCTGAATAATCGAAACTGAATAATAATAATGACGTAAATAAGAGTCATATATAGTGCCTAACACGACTCTAACCCTAATTAAGCTATGGACTTGCAGCCCGTGATAGGATCCACTCGATCGAGGGAAATAACCCTTCGATCGAGGCTTTTATTCATGGAAATCAGTCGATCGGGCACTTGTTCTGCTCGATCGACCAACTGGTAAACGGCTCCTACTCGATCGAGCAAAGGATGTAGCTCGATCGTGTTCTTCTGGCTTCAACTCACCTCGATCGACCAAATGCATAGTCGATCGAGGTCTTCTGGCATAGTACGTAGTGTGAGTCATGACTTGGGCTTGATTATGAACGGTTTCACGCTTCCCCATGCAAGAGTTCTTGTTCCGATCCTTCCATTCTCCTAAATGCATGCAAAGTGGACTGTTTTGGCTCGGTTTCCGCTACTACACAGCTTGTACCTACAAAATGGTAATGATAGTACAAAGTAGCCAAATAGGGGCATATGGCGATATAATATCACCTAAATGACATAGAAATGCGTGCATAAATGGACTAGAAAGTCTATATAAAATACACGCATCAAGTAGTATGTCATCTACATACAAGACTAGAAAAGTTACTTTACTCCCACTAAACTTCATGTATAAACACGGTTCCTCGACGCTTCGAGTGAAACCATTTTGTTTAATTACATGATCGAAACGATGATTCTAACTCCTGGATGCTTGTTTAAGACCATAGATGGATCTCTTAAGCTTGCATACCTTCTTAGGGTTTGATGGATCCACAAAACCTTCAGGTTGTGTCATGTACACTTCCTCTTCTATAATCCCATTCAAGAAGGCGGTTTTGACATCCATTTGCCAAATCTCATAATTATGAAATGCGGCAACCGCTAAGATAATCCTTATGGATCGAAGCATGGCGACTGGGGCGAAGGTTTCGTCATAGTGAAGACCATGAACTTGGGTGAAACCTTTTACCACCAATCTAGCTTTGTAAACATCATTATGTTTATCTATGCCACTTTTGATCTTATAGATCCACTTACACTGAAGAGGTCGTACCTCCTTAGGTAAATCAACCAAGTCCCATACTTGATTGTCGTACATAGAATCCATTTCAGATTGCATGGCTCCTAGCCATAACTTTGAGTCGGGACTAGAAATGGCTGCTTTGTAGGTAGTAGGTTCGTTACTTTCAAAAAGTAACACATTATAGTCATCACCTTCCTCTATAATACCAAGGTATCTATCAGGTGGATGACTAATTCTGCTTGGCCTCCTAGGTTCCGAAGGAATAATGACCGTACCAGACGAAGAGGGAACGTTTTCCTCGTCGTCCTTTTCGGTTTGTGGCTCTTGGACTTCATCCAGTTCAAATTTTCTCCCACTCTGTCTTTTAGAAATAAAATCATTTTCTAAAAAGACTGCATCACGAGACACAAACACTTTGTCCTCGTGTTTATTGTAGAAGTAATAAGCACGTGATTCCTTCCATTTATGGATCTCTACAAACGACAAATTTGTAGGGAGATTGTTTGCGAGTTTTATATCGACTTATTCTTAACAAACACCTCGCATCCCCAAATTCACATAAACGACAAATAAGGGACTTTCCCTGTCCATATCTCATATGGAGTCTTGTTTGCCGCTTTAGTCGGGCTTCGATTTAGTGAAAATATTGCAGATAAAATAGCAAAACCCCAAAAATAATCAGGAAGCTTTGTTAGACTCATCATAGATCGAACCATATCTAATAAAGTTCGATTTCTCCTTTCGGACACACCGTTTAATTGAGGTGTTCCAGGAGGAGTCCATTGTGATACTATACCACCATCTTTTAGGTGTGAATCAAATTCATTGTTCAAGTATTCACCACCACGATCGGATCGTAGAGTTTTAATCTTTTTATCAATTGGTTTTCTACTTCATTTTGAAATTCTTTGAATTTTTCAAAAGCATCACTTTTATGCCTCATCAAGTAGACATATCCATATCTACTCAAGTCGTCGGTACAAGTAATGAAGTAGTGATAACCACCTCTAGCTTGGATAGTCATTGGACCACATACATCCGTATGTATAAGTCCTAATACTTCACTTGCTCGTGTCCCTTTTCCCGTAAAAGGAGCACGAGTCATCTTGCCTAGAAGGCAAGATTCGCATACGCCATAAGATTCGTAATCGAATGGTTTGAGTACTTTAGATGAAACAATTCTCTTTATGCGTCGTTCGTTTATGTGCCCTAAACGACAATGCCAAAGGTATGATTGATTAGGTTCACCTGTTTTGAGCTTCTTGTTTTCTACATGATAGACCTCTTTTGCAATATCTAGAACATAAATACCTCCAATCGAAATGGCCTCGCCATAAACCATTTC
>JAIUZE010028820.1:0-10957 GCA_022085475.1 Heliosperma pusillum
TGTCCGAACGGAGAAATCGAACATTACTTGATATGGTTCGATCCATGATGAGTCACACGGTAGTACCTGATTCACTATGGGGTTTTGCTCTTTTGTCAGCTGCTCTAATACTTAACCGAAGTCCGTCTAAAGCTGTAGACAAGACTCCATATGAATTATGGAAGGGAACGGTCCCTAACTTGTCCTTTATGCGGGTTTGGGGCTGCGAGGCTTATGTCAAATGGAGACCTGACGATAAGCTCGGCCCACGATCGGTCAAGACATACTTTATTGGTTATCCAAAAGAATGTTTTTGGTTCATTAATTATATTCGCCTACCGAACATCGAGTTTTTGTTGCGGCTAGTGCGAAGTTCTTAGAGAAAGAGTTTCTCGAGAACAAGTCAAGTAATAGAACCTTCGATCTGTCGGAGATTCAAGAACCAACAACCGAGCAACCGATGGAGGAAGATGTTCCTTCAACTTCTGCTACGGTTAATATTCCTCAGGAACCTAGGAGGTCGGATAGAGTCTCCATTACTCCAGACATATACATTGGTATGGTCGAGGAGAATGATAGAGATGACATTTTGCTCCTACAGAGTAACGAACCCGCTACCTATAAAGGTGCCATGACCTGTTCCGACTCTAAGCTATGGCTTGAAGCCATGCAATCCGAAATGGACTCCATGTATGAGAATGACGTATGGGATCTTGTTGATTTGCATGATAAGGTACGACCTCTTCAGTGCAAATGGCTTTATAAGATAAAGCATTATGTAGATGGACAACCAGACACCTATAAGGCTATAAGGCACGACTAGTGGCAAAAGGTTTCACTCAAGTGCATGGATTGCATTATGATGAATTTTTGCACCCGTAGTTATGTTGCGTTCCATTTGGATAATCTTAGCGATTGCCGCTTTTCATGACTACGAAATTTGGCAGATGGATGTGAAAACTGCCTTCTTAAACGGTTATTTGGAGGAGGAATTGTACATGGTACAACCGAAGGTTTCATTGATCCTAAAAATCCTAAGAAAGTGTGCAGGCTTAAGCGTTCCATTTATGGACTTAAGCAAGCTTCTCGGAGTTGGAATCATCGTTTCGACCAGGTGATAAAAGAGAATGGTTCCACTCGATCGGTCGTGGAACCATGCTTGTATGTCAAGTCGAGTAGGAGTAAGATTGTCTTCTTGATATTGTATGTCGATGACATATTCTTGATTGGGAATGACATTCCTCTCTTATCTTCGGGAAAAGTATGGTTAAAGAACCATTTCTAGATGAAAGATCTGGGTAAGGCACAACGCATATTGGGGATCTGTATCTATAGAGATAGATCACGACGGATGTTATCACTCAGTAAGGAGTCTTATATAGATAAGATTCTTGAAAGATTCAGCATGACCAACTCCAAGAAGGGGTACCTTCCAATGATTTCTGGGATGCATTTGAGTAAAACTCAGGCACCCAAGACATCGGAAGAGGTCGAGCGCATGAGTCATGTTCCTTATGCATCAGCCATAGGATCGATCATGTATGTCATGATATGCACACGTCCAGACGTGGCATATGCATTGAGTATGACGAGTCAGTACCAAGGCAATCCAGGTGAAACACACTGGATGGCTGTTAAAAATATCCTTAAGTACTTACGAAGGACTAAGGATTGGGTATTGACTTATGGAGGAGATAATGTGCTATGCGCAATTGGTTACGCGGATGCTAGCTTCCAGACGGATCGAGATGACTCAAAATCGCAGTCTGGATTCGTCTTTACTCTTAATGGCGCTGCGGTCAGTTGGAAAAGTTCCAAACAGAGTGTTATAGCAGATTCTACAACTGAGTCCCAGTACTATGCCGCTTCGGAAGCTGCAAAGGAATCTATATGGATGCGACAGTTCTTATAAGGACTAACCATAGTTCCTAGTTCGAATGACCCAATCACCATCTATTGTGATAATAGAGGTGCCATTTTCCAAGCTAAGGAGCCTAAGTCTAGCAACAAGTTTAGACATGTACTTCGGAAGGCTCACATGATCCGAGATTACGTGGAGCAAAAGGAGATAGTGATAGACAAGATTGCTTCGGATGACAACATCGCGAACCCTCTCACTAAACCGTTAAAATATGATAAGCATGAAGGGCACATTATTTCCATGGGAATTAAACGTGTTCCTGAGTTGTAGTAGCTGTTTATATGGATTAGATAAATGTCTCTTTTTCATATACTATTCATAACATCATCGTATTGTTTCATATATTGTTTCTCATGTGGATTGTATGACAACATTGAACGCGACAAAGTGAACTGAATTACATTATATTTGTTTTGGTCCGTAATCGCCCAAATGAGCTGATAACTCTGGCAATTATATTGTGAAGTTGATTGATGGTGGGTTCCACGAGCCATAAGTCAAACGGTTGACTGATCGATCACAAATACGAGTTATAAAGATGCCTCGTAGGACATCGTGACAACGTTATGGAGTCCTAAATGTGTAAGAACATTCGGTTCCAGGTCGTGGATAGGACGTCCATAGTGTTCCTAGATTCGATTCTTTTGACTATCGACTGTCTCTTGAGATTTAGGCAGTTTTTGGGTGACTTTGGTTTCTTTCTCATGGTCGACCGTAACAGGAGGCTAAGCATATTTTTACTGGGTCATTTCATACTGTGCTTGTATCTGCAGAATTCGAGTTGAAGAAAATATCCAACCTTTATCAGGTTTTGTTATTTCTCAGGGCCACTCGAGGAGTTGTAACTGAAATGCATGTCCATGCTCGAATAATGATTCGTTTATCAGTTAGGTTACTCTCTAGTCGGGAAAATTGATATAGATCACTTGTAAAATACGACCTTTGTGAATACGGACTTTGCAAATTGCTTTACATTGAGTGGGAGAAATTTTGGATATGAGAATCGGTTATCGCACATACACTTGTAAGGACAAGTGGGAGATTGTTGGAGCTAGTGTCCTCCACAGTTAGTGTGATAACGTGTATAATACTCTTACAGGTTCACAGGGTATACTTAGTATTCTTATCAGTTGATTAACGTTTATCGATAATGGTTGGCTTGCTAGAAGTTTGACGTTATTGTCCTTTTAATGGCGGTGATCAACTGGTCCCTAAAAGTCACACCTAAAGGATGTGTTTGAGAGATATGATTATATGAATAATATAATCATATGATGCCTTATATGACTAAAAGGTTAGTCGATGAATATGACTAAAAGGTTAGTCAATGCAATGATGATACGATTATTTAGTACGATTAAATAATATTAGCTGAGACGAATTAAATGTTAATTCGTAATTGAATATAAACTGTTATATCTATTTGATGTATATAATGTAATTATTTAATACGATTAAATAATGTAAGCTTAAACGAATTAAATGTTAATTCGTAATTAAATAAAAACTGTTATATTTAATTAGCAAATTATATATTATTCGATATTGTCATAATAAATGATGTCAGACCGGTATTAATAAATCGACTGCAAAATGTTGTATAGACTTATTAATATGTGATAACATAAATGACAATAATAATACATAAACATATTATACATTAAATAAATAAAATAGAGGGAAGACTCATATCTTGACTCCACTACTTAAAAACAAGTAGAGAAAAAAAAAAGAGTCCTCTCTTCCCTCCACTACTGAGTTGGACGGTTGACAAGAGAGAGGAGGAGAGTTTGATATAAACTCTTCTTCTCTACATTCTCATTATCACAATTTTTCTCACAAAAAAATTAGCAGTAATTTTGTATTCTTTCTAGCACAAGAAAAATGCATTTCTCAGAGCATCTTCGGTGCAACAATTAGGAGAATATCGATCTCGATATTTGTTCTTAGGCCATATTGGTAGGACCAAAGGTTGATTCTAATCTTTATGCTTTTCGTTTATGACTCGTATTTCATATATTATAATTTCGTTATAATCCTTAAATTTCATGTATGAAATATACCGATATTTCCCACACTACAGACATCGTAACAAGAACCCTTGCTCTTATGTCCTCACCGATAGTTATTTCAAGCAATCCCCAGCGTTTTCATCACGTCAAGCAACTTCAAACGCTTTCAACAACGTCAAGCAATCCTCAGCGATTTCAGCAACGTCAAACAATCCTCGGCGAATTCAACCAATGCCAAGCAATTTTTCAAGCGGTTTCGAGCAACCTCCAAGTAGAGCTCTACTTAGGAGTTTGGTTATTACAAGTTTGTTGCTAGTAGGCCCAAATCCTTTTCAATATATATCTATTCCAACGAGAGTTCGCCTGAAGACAGACGCAGGAAGATTCTCACAACATGCCCATTCAACGGAAGGAAGATTCTCACATACAACGGCTGGCGAGCTTCATCACACGCCCACTAAATGGCTGGCGAGCCATATTACGTACACCCTTTCCACAACAGAATCCTACTTCAAACATGTATTTCCCCAGTAAGAGTCCGCCTAAAGACAGAAACAGACAAATTCTCAAGTAAACTCTATTCCAACGAGAGTTCGCCTGAAGACAGACGCAGGAAGATTCTCACAACATGCCCATTCAACGGCAGGAAGATTCTCACAAACATGCGCCTTTACAACGGCTGGCAAGCCTCACTACGCACCTCTTTCAACAGCTGGCGAGGTTCACCACGTGCCTTTTCCCCAACGAGAGTTCACCTGAAGACAAAGACAGGCCGATTCTCTCACGTGACGTTATCCCCAGCGGCTGGCGAGCCTCATTAAGCACCTTATCCCCATCGGTTAGCAAGCTTCATCACGCGCCCTTTCAATGGATAGCAAGCTTCATCACGCGCCCTTTCAACGGCTGGCGATCTTCACTACGCGGCAAATGCAACGGCTGACGAGCCTCACGATGCAACCTCATTCCAAGTAAGAAGATTCTCATGTATGATATCTTCTTATGGCTGGCGAGCTTTCATATGTAGTCTAATGGACTTTAAATGACCCTCCCCGACAGTCGATAGACTTCAAAATGTTCTCGACCACAGGTCTTTGGTTCACTCCCCTTGAACCGCCTCGCGTCGCCATAGTCGTCACGTTGTAATCTTCGATTGACCTGATGGCTATACTTTTACTTTTGCCTTGTCCAAGCCTCAGTCGAAGTGGGGGCTCTGTAGATACCTCGAATCTGCACCTTCCGCCAACCACCCAATGATGATTGGCCGCATGTTTGGTACGCGGAACGATTTATGACAATTCGTAAGTTTATCGTCAAGTGATAGATCAAACGGTTGTGTCTACCCCTTGGTCGTTATCTACGTACCGTTATGGTTGTTTTGACAGTCATTTTCCAGTCCAGGTCAGAAAACCGCTTCGTTTTCTATAAACCGTCTTAAAACTCCGAGTCGGAACACGCGGAAATATTCTGAATATTTTATTAATATTTCAAATTCTATCTTTTTTTTATAATGTATATCTCATATTTTTTAAAAGGAAAATATAGATCTACCACAATTCTTCTTCCGCGGTAGGAAACCTTTGGGGAAGAGGAACAACATCTTCTGCGCCTCTTCCCCAGCTCGTTTTCCTGTTTCCGGAATATTTTCTCGATTTCTTTCCGTGTTCGAGTTATTCCATAACTCTTCGGATTTCTCCCTATATAAAGAGAGGTTCGTGCACACTTTTAAAGCACGCGAGTGTTCCGCCCCTTTTTTCTCTCTCTCTTTGCATTCTAGACCTTGCTCTAAGCATTTTCGACAACTACGTGCTTGATCAATCGACCATGTAAGCTCAGATCCTTCTAGGTACCTGTCACGTTATTGCATTGACCTATCAATTTGACCAACCCAACAGTAATCAATTTAATCAATCTTAACTAATCTATTGTTCCTCTTACGAGGGCACTTTCTTTGCATTCGAGTCGAGCTGTCGCTAAAACGTTAACTTTAGTTCATATCTTGTTTCGTCAACATGTAAGTCTGAGGGTGTTTAATCTCATCTTTTTTTATTGTACTATAGTTTATCTAATATAAGATTCATGTCGGATTTATGTCAAAATCGTTTTCAAACCTTTTCTTTCATTATTTCTTTTAGTTTCTTATTACATATTATTTAATTCTTGACTTAAATCCCTATTAGTCAATATTAGTGGGTTTTTGTCATCTATCAATTTTGTCTTTAGAGGTTAGATTTGTTCATATTAAATCTCTAGATTCGTCTTTGATATAATTAGAGTAATTAATATGACTTAAATCACTTAAATTCGACTTGTAGATCATTAATAAACCGTAAATCACCAACGAACACTAACTGTTTGTGATTCTTGCTTCATAGCGAGAACCCAACTCACGAACAGACGCAAGGTCTGATGCGCCTTCTCCAGAGGACGCATTACCTGCTGCGCCTGTTCCTGGCTGATTTCTGTCTCTGAACTTCCTCGTTCGCTTTCACATAGTTTTATTATATAATAAATCGAATATTATTCGTATTATTACTGCTAATCGGATTTCGTTTAGTTTCGTTAATTCTTTCTTTATTTCAATTAATATTTTAAATATATTTTCGACATAGATCTCGTATTCGTTGTAATCAATTGTAATATTTCTTTTATAGTTCTATTTGATCTTTGTATGATTTAATTAATTGTGTTCTCACATGTCAATCAATATTAAATCCTATTTCGACGTAATTAATTGCTAAACTACATGTCAACTGACACAGTCTAAGCTCACATGTTAGGATTAAAACGTGGATGTTGCATTGCTTGCATATAAGTGACAACATATCAAGTTCAGAAGAGTTTCCCTAATCATTAGTAGAGGCCGCTATTGAGGCGGGCTTGATTAGGTGTTCGATCAAAAGAACTTCCTAATACGTACTCTCACCCCTTACTCCAGATCTCCGTGAACATCCGTGTTCATTGGCATCCACGAGAGTCATTCTCGACATAGAATCCTAAGGGTAACGAGTCCTTAGAATTCATGTGATCACTTTGTGTCTTGACATGACATAAAGTATTCGAACGGTTCCAACTTTCCACAAAAGTTGGTGGCGACTCCACAAATGCGTGTTTTCACGCTTGTCCCTCGTTTCTCCATCTGTGGTGTCCCGTGCACTGCAGCTTGGAAATGATCGCGAAACCCGTGTATCACACCTCTATTTATTCCATTTTTATTATATAAAAATCATAAATTATGAAAAATAAATCTAATTCACACTAAATTTTACATACAGTAAGTAAAATATTCATGTGATATTTTGTAAAACTTTCACGGTTAGAAAATAAGTCTAACTATTTGTAGTATTTTAAATACTTTTTTACTAATGAAAATGTTATAAACTTACTAAAAACCATATTTGAGCAATAAAAATTTCCATAAATAATCAATTAGACCTAAAATCATATTAGGACATGAATATATTAACATGCAAATGTTTTTGTGACTTTTAAACATAAATCACAAATTACTAATTTTATTTATGTTACTCATTACTCGAAAAAAACTATAATTTGATTATTCATGCAACAACCTTGGCTTTGATACCGATTGTTAGTTTCATAAACCCTTTATTAGACATTTCTAACAACATATTATTTTAGTTTACTCATAAAACTAAGTGGATTTTATGCATGCATAACAAAAATAACAAAGATAAGAAGAAAACGTTGTTCCTCACATTGATATGGACGAATTCGGGCCCAAGAGTAAGACTTCTTCTTACTCTTGTTCTTGAGCTTAAATGATTAACGGATGAACTCGAAGTTCCAAGTATAGGAACAGACCAACAGTCCTCTTGTTGCACCTAGACTATCCCAAATCTCAACATATATTATATACCAGATTTTATGCCCGTGCGATGCACGGGTTTACATTAATGTCATTTTCATAAATTTTCTATAACAATTAACTTGACTGTAATAAAATACAAATTTTAAGAAAATAATATTGATATATTGGGTCAACTTCTATTTTTACCATATTTTACCAACCTTGTCAGGACTCAAGTTATATTTGACCTATATTATGATCCTAAAAATATTAACATTACTCTCCCGCACAAATCATTTATTAGGTTTACATATGTTTTGATTGATACATTCACAAAAAAAATGATTCAAGGTACATAAGAATTAAGCTCTATAAGACAATGTTTAAGAGACTCTAAAGATTTTGGTTGATACATAAGTTCCAAATATGACTCCTACTTATCATAAGATCATCCCACCTTATGTTAATTGTCTGTTATGGAACAATTCTACTATTTGTAGGTGGTATATTATTCACCAAAACTACATTATTTTTTAATGCGGGATAAATAACATACTAAGAATTAAACCAAATATGTGCAAGTAATATGAGATTCTATACTGTAATGATACCATTGTTTTTACCACGAAACTTATTATATTATTTTGGGTTTTTCTACATGGTACCCCTGTATTTTTCCGAATTCTACATGGTACCCCTCGTTTTTTCAAAATCTACATGATACCCTTAAAGTTAATGAAAACCTCTCAAAATACCCATAATGCACTAATTTGTCTATTTTAAACGTTTATATTATACACTTTTCATTGATCTTTTGACAATAATTTTGCATGACGTTATCATAAATATCCTTTAGACAATCGTAAACATATTTTCTTTGTAAAAATTAACTGTTTTAAAACTCGATTTTTAGTAGTTTACTAAGTATAGGGGTACTAGTGATAATTTTAAAAACTAATGGGTACCACGTAGAATTCGAAAAAACACAGGGGTGCCATGTAGAAAAACCCTATTTTCATAATTAATACAAACTTTTAATAGCTCTCTAAACAATATTTGAGAAACTTAAACGATTTTGGGTTGATATCTATGTTTCAAGGACGAATCCTATTTATAATCACATGATCACTCAACTTATGATATTTTTTCGATGTCGGACAATTTTTCTATTTATTCATAGTATATATATTCACCACACCTATATTATTTTTCAATGTGGGACAAATAACAAGTTAAGTAGTACACCATTAAAATTATTATTTATGATACTTTCCTAAATTATTATTTATCATACTTTCCTAAATTAACTTTGATGATGTAAATTTCATTAAGGTGGAGATAATAATACAAACTTTTAAGAACTTTATAATAGAAAACTTAAGGATTCAAAATATTTGAGTTGATATCTACGTTCGAAGGATGACTCAATTTTACATTAATTTTTTTTTGTGAAATGAAATGTTATTGTTTTTATATAAAAATTATATACACCACTTGAATATAATATTGGAAATGTATATTGAAATAATTAAAAGATTTTTCACTTTTTTTATGATACTTTACTAAATTAAATTTTAATGATGCAAGTTTTACTAATGTGGATATGGTAATACAAATTTGTAAGAGCTCTCTAACACAATATTTAAGAGACTCATTGGATTAAAATCTAACTTCCAACGATGACTCGCTAAGACAATACTTAAGAGGCTCAAAAGAAATTTTGGGTTAATACCTAAGTTTCAAGGTTGTCTTTTAGTTATAATCATAAGATCACCCCACCTTATGACAATTTTTCGATATGAGACCATTCTACTATTTATAAGTATCATATTCACCATACCTATATTACTTTTCGGTGTGGGACAAATAACATACTAAACATTACACCAACTACGTATAAATTATATTAGAATCTATACTCTAATGATAGCATTTTTACCAGAAATCTAATTATATTATGTTCATTATTTTTTTTAGAATACCTTTTTGTCTAATAAAAAGTAAAACATTTTATATAAAAATTGCATACATCCCGTTAATGTAATATATGAAATATATATTTAAATAATTAAAAGATATTTTACATTATGTTTTTTTTATCATACTTTACTAAATTAAATTTTGATGATGTAAACGTCAATATTGGAGAGATACTAATACAACCTTTAAAGAGGTCTCTAAGACAATATTTAAGAGACTTAAAAGATTTTGGGTGGATTGTGACAACCCTCGCGAATGCGGAAATATAAAACAAACAAGCATGTGAATTATATTGCGGAAATAGGTAGTTTTAAAAACTTTTATACATGCAAGTTAAATAAAACGAGGAGTGTCAAAATGTTACAACTAAGTACGGAAATACAACAAAGAGACGGGGTCTCTTAAATGTTAGCAAAGAACAAGTGTTTAGCAAAACTAGCTAATATCGTCTAGAGGTGAAACTTCCAGGGACAACGCCCGCTAGCTCACACCCGAACCTAAAGTAGTCAAAGCAAAAAGCCATCCATTGCAAGCAACCTGTTCATTCATGAAAAACATGAACGCCACAATCAGTGGGGAGTAACTCCGGGTTCTCCCACCCATATCACATTAAACGTACATATAAGGAAATACACAAGTAAAATCATGCATATATAGATATACATGTGAGATACGATAAGGATAGATAGGCAATTCGATAGATAATGATAAGAGCATATGGAAATCAAATCTGAACCCATCATGTTATTCAAAGACTCGGGGAAGACACTCTTAGGCAACTGAATACGCTCACTAGGGCTTGCATCTCACCGTTAGCGGTATAAGTTTGATAAGATTGAGACTCGACAAACAAACCAAGTCAAGTCATGCGATGATCACGAAGAATCCAACATAATATCATCCATTCACGAACCAAGACATTGACGGTGTCCAATCATGCAATGACCATGAATAATATCATGAAATCACGCATTCAAAGACGACGACACGACATCTCTCACGGTAAATGAAACACACTAGCATCGTGTACATGGCAAGTATGATTAACAGGCATCCACGTGATAAGCATTTCCCTGAACTCATACACGATTCAATTCATTTCGTATATGTTCACTAATTTCCTCCGGTAGGACGACGATAATAATACGGTCCTAGTCTAAATCTGGCCAGAATCCCGGAATCGCATTTTCCAGTTCGACATGCGATAAACGTTTCGCATCCAAGACTCGGTCAATCATATGACGCCGATTACCCCAA
>JAIUZE010028821.1:0-20024 GCA_022085475.1 Heliosperma pusillum
TTACTAAGTTATGATTTTTTATGTGGTTTATGAAATTTTAACAAGTTTAGTGTTCTTGAAGAATTTTAATGATTTTTACTAAGTTATGATTTTTATGTTGTTTTAGTGTTCTTGACAAATTTTGATGATTTTTAATAATAATGATTTTTGTAAGGATGAATGTTAAAATGTTTGTTTGATGATTAAAAACATGTTGGAATTTATTTGATGTTGTTGTTGGTGGGGCCGAATTGTGTGGCTAGAACCGGACCAAACCAGACCGGTCCAGGCCGGTTCAGACCCGGTCTGGGTTGGTCAAGGTGGGTCCGGGTTTTGGTCTTTGGGTTGTGTCGATGTTTGATTGATTGGTTGTTGTTTTGACGGGTTTTGAATATGTTAAAGCATGCTGGAAATATTAGAAAAACGGTTTTAAATAAAAAGTGTAAAATCTGCCATTTTTACCAAAACAGGCCGTGGGGCCCAAAACAGGCCCATGGGGGTCCGGCCCAATTCAGCCCGTGGGTCCCACCTTGGGACTCGTTTCGGTTTTTGAGTTATCGTCATTTTTATCGTGTTTTGTAATATTTAGCAAGTGAGAAATGTTAATAAGTAAAATTTTTTAATTAAAAAGGTTTTTCATAAAATTATTATTTCTCACATGTTAGAAATTATAAGACGAGATCGTAATTTAATTTGATATCCTTTAAGTCAAGCGGGGTTACGTAATATTTATTTATTAACATGTTAGAAGTTTTAATAAATAACATGTAATGAATATGTTGATTTTTATGTCTATGTCTATGTGATAAAGACTCTGTTTCTAGCCGGTTTGATCCAACGGGTTTGGTCAAACTAAGATCTAGTCAGCCCCGATTTGACTGATGACCCGTCGCGGGACTCGGGTCGGGGAGTTGTCTTCAAGTAAGGTTGTATTTAATTAATGAATTAGCCTGAGTAGATATGAGGCGATATGATATTTGATTATGATTTATATGCAATTAGTCACATGATAGGAAGTTTTCCCGTGACTGTTTGATTATATGGTTGGTGTCGTGTTGACTAAGTACCCATAGAGAATTATGAGTATATGGCGTCTTGACCATTCTAATTCTAAATGAGTATCTTGGACCCTGACATTGATAGGCCTTACTATCTTTAACGAGTATATGTTCACTGCTTGATAGCTTTTGTGTTCCGGCTTGGTGGGTTTATATCCAAGCCCAATCGGGGCATGGCTGCCTTATCCATTTTGGGACTGGAGCCAGCTTAAGTACGAGCCATCTCTGCTTAGGGGGTCGCCTAGTAGAGTTTCTCATAGACGGTTATGTCATGGGACGGGGAACGGAATAGCTGTTGTCGCTAGGTCTGATCAGTCTAGGACTAGGATTTTTTCCTACCTTGTGGTATAGCCTCGAGTTACAGAAGTCGACTATTGACTGTCCTAAGAACTTATGCCTGTTTGTAGACGTATTGGTCTTTCATGTTTTTATGATTCTATGAGTTTTAGAAGGTGAGATGCAAGCCGGCTAAGATTGATAGAGTTTGGATCCCCGATTGTTAACTGATTCACATGATTACGTGTTGATTAGGGTTTGAGTGTATCAGGGCCATGTTACATGGTAACCGCTGAGCCAGCATACCAGCTTCCCTACCTCGGGTTATATTTTATTATCGGATTCACATTATAGCTTTCATATGATAGGTTATATGTTTGTTACTGTTTCATAACTAAACCCATATCATATAGGTTAAGTTTTGTATTTCCATATACATTGCTTTTATGTTATTCATGTTTCATTAAACTCAACTCGACATTTCGTGGCTGGGAGACCTCGGAGTTACTCCCCACTGACTGTGGCTTCCGTGTTTATCTTTAATGCGGTCGAACAGGTGGTGTTGCATATTTGGGGTACATGGACGAGCTAGCGAGCGAAGTATTTACCTTGGACCTATATTCGGTTCATAGTTTGTATATTATTGTACACACTTTTATTTCCGTATTTATACGGGAGATATGTCTCCCGTCTTGTAGATTTCTTTTGTATAATAGTATTTCCGTTTTGTAATGACCTTTTTATGTTATGACACCTTCGTTATGTATCATTATATTTCGTTTATGTATTTAAATAATTTTTTTTCTTTCCGAAAATTTGAGGGTGTCACAAGCTTCAAGTCCCAATCCTTCAAGGACTTGCTGACCAGACACCTCAAGATCCTCCCTAGAGTCTTGTTTGTGACCTCAGTTTGGCCATCAGTCTGAGGGTGGTGAGAAGTACTGAACAAAAGCCTGGTCTTCAAGAGCCTCCATAGTGTTTTCCAGAAGTAACTCATGAACTTAACATCCCTGTCTGAGACTATTGACTTAGGAACCCCATGTAGCCTCACAATCTCCTTCAAGTATAGCTCAGCAACACTTGCAGCATCCTCAGTCTTCTTGCAAGCCACAAAGTGAGCCATCTTGCTAAACCTGTCAACAACAACCATTACAGAATCCTTACCTCTTTGTGTTCTAGGTAGTGCACAATAAAGTCCATGCTCACATCCTCCCAAGGTTTGTTTGGCACTGGTAGTGGAGTGTAAGGTCCAGTCTGGAAAGAACTCTTGGCTTGTTGACATGTGGAGCATCTCCTGAGGACAACCTGAACATCCCCTATCATCCTGGGCCAGTAGAATTGATCCTGCAGTATATCAAGTGTCTTTTGAACCCCAAAGTGTCCCCCTAGTCCTCCTGAGTGTACTTCCCTGATGAGTAGATCCCTGTAAGAACCCCTTGGAATGCATAGCTTGTTTCCTTGGAACAAGAACCCCTCCTGCAGCATGTACTTCCCCCCTTGAGTCCTTCCTCCTCCAGTTTGTGTGATCCATTCCTCAGCAAAGTCAGGGTCCTCCTTGTACAATTCTTTCAGAAATTCAAACCCCAACACCCTTTGCTCCATGACTGCTAACAAAGAATGCCTCCTTGACAGTGCATCTGCCACAACATTCTGTTTCCCCTCCTTATACTTACTAGAGAATGTAAAGGATTGTAGAAACTCCACCCACTTGGCATGCCTGTGATTCAGCTTGTGTTGGCCACTGATATATTTCAATGCCTCATGATCTGAGTGCAGAACAAAAGGCTTTGGCTTCAAGTAGTGCCCCCAATGCATGACTGCTCTGATGATGGCATAGAATTCCTTATCATAAGTGGAGTACTTGAGCTTGGCACCATTCAGTTTCTCACTGAAATAAGCAACTGGCTTTTGCCCTTGTATCAACACTGCCCCAATGCCAACCCCACTAGCATCACATTCCACCTCAAACAGCTGATCAAAGTCAGGTAGTTTAAGGATTGGAGTCTCACACATCAACCTCTTGATCCTCTCAAAGGATTGTTGGGCCTCCTCAGTCCACTGGAACTCCCCTTTCTTCAAGCACTCAGTGATGGGTGCTACAACTGAACTGAAGTTCTTGATGAACCTCCTATAGAATGAAGCCAACCCATGGAACCCCCTTACCTCAGTGATGGTTTTAGGTGTAGGCCATGTTTGTATGGCTGCAACATTCTCCTGATCAACTGAGATACCTCTTCCTGACACAATGTACCCTAGAAATGCAACCTCCTCAACCATGAAGGTACACTTCTCTAGCTTCCCATACAGCTTCTGCTCCTTTAAGATCCCAAAGATTGTTTCAAGGTGCCTGAGATGTTCCCCTCTGCTGCTACTATACACTAGGATGTCATCAAAGTAAACCACAGCAAATCTGCCCAAACAAGGCCTCAACACTTCTGTCATAAGTCTCATGAAGGTGCTTGGTGCATTGGATAGTCCAAATGGCATGACAAGCCATTCATACAGACCATGTTTTGTCTTGAATGCAGTCTTCCATTCATCCCCCTCTCTGAGCCTCACCTGATGGTAACCCTGCCTTAGATCAATCTTGGAAAAGACCTGAGCTCCACTTAGCTCATCAAGCATGTCATCTAGCCTTGGAATGGGGAACCTATACTTGACTGTAATGTTGTTGATTGCTCTGCTGTCAGTGCACATCCTCCAGGTGCCATCCTTCTTAGGCACTAGTAGAGCAGGTACAGCACAAGGGCTTAGGGACTCCCTCACAAACCCTTTGCTCATAAGCTCCTCAATCTGCTTCTGCAACTCCTTGGTGGCAGTTGGGTCACTCCTGTAGGCTGGCCTATTTGGCAGCACAGAACCTGGGACCAAATCAATGTGGTGCTCAATCCCTCTTAGGGGTGGTAGTCCATCTGGTAATTCTCTTGGAAAGACCTCCTTGTATCTCAAAATCAAAGGCTCAACTTCTGCTGGCAACTTGGAACCTTCCCCTTCTGTAACTTCTTTAGATAGCAAGATGATCACAGGTTGTTCTTGCTTCATCTCCTTGATCATAGCTGCCTCTGATAAAAACAACACCCCATTGACCTCCTCTGGCACATTGGGACTCCCATAATTCCTCTGGTTGGGTGGTAGAGGTGTCAAAGTTACCTTCTTTCCCCCATGCCTGAAACTGTAGGTGTTATCCCTCCCCTGATGAGTGGTGTTCCTGTCAAACTCCCAAGGCCTCCCTAGTAGTAGGTGACAGGCATCCATTGGTACTACATCACACAACACTTCATCTTGGTATACCTTCCCAATAGAGAATGGGACCAGGCATTGCCTATCAACCCTCACCTCAGCCCCCTTGTTAAGCCATCTCAGTTTGTAGGGGTGTGGATGCTATTGAGTAATCAGACTTAGCTTGTTTACTAGGGTGATGGAAGCTACATTGGTACAACTCCCCCCATCAATGATTAAGTTGCAGACCCTCTCTTGAATGGTGCATCTGCTTCTGAATATCAAGGACCTCTGGTCATCCTCCAATGGAGTATGTTGAGAGTGCATGACCCTCCATAGGACCAAGTTATGGCCTGTATCAGGATGAGCCATGACCAAGTCCTGCATTGGTTCCTCCTCAGCTGTCACTACCTCTAACACCATGCTGTCATCAACCTCATACTCAACTAATCCCTCCTTCTCCCACTCTTCTACCTCCATAAGTGTCATGGTTCTCTTAGAAGGACAATCCTTCCTAAAGTGACCATAACCTTGGCATTGGAAACATCTGATTTTGTTCTCAGTTGGGGTGGGGTTGGGTTTAGAGTTCACAACTCCCTTTCCTTTGTCTGTGGTTGATTGGCTGGTTGTCTTAGGGGTCTCTCCCATCCTAAGACCACTGTAAGGTTTGAATGCAGGTCTAGTAACAGGTTTAGGTAGAGCTGGTTTGGTTTTCCCCATCTTTTCAACCCTCAAGGCCAGGTTGACAACATCATCATAGGACCACAAAGGTTGCATCCTTACTCTAGCAGCAATGCTCCTATCTAGACCCTCTAAGAATCTGGCAATCCTTTTCTCAGGTTTCTCATTGACCTCACACTGGAGAGTCAATTGCTCAAAGTCCCTGAGGTAGGCCTCTACAGACCTCTCTTCTTGTTTCAGTTTGGATAGCTTAATGAACAGATCTTGGGTGTAGTCTTTAGTGACAAATTTGTTTAGCATCTTCTTTTTCAGTTTTGACCAAGACCTCAGAGGTTCCTTACCCTCCTTAATCCTTTGGTGCTTTAAGTTATCAAACCATAGGGATGCATATCCTTTTAATCTTAGCACAACAACTTTAAAAGACCTAATATCAGAGTAACTCTTGTATTCAAATACCTTCTCAACATCCCTAATCCATTCTAATAGATCATCAGGGTTTAAACTACCAGAGAATTCAGGAATTTCTACCTTGAGATGCTTGTCAGTGTGCTCTGGAATCTCCTCATAGGTTCTGTTGCTTTCTCCTGAGTCTGACCCTTCTTCCTCCTGCAGGGGCTGTCCTCTTCCCATGCCCATGTGGCCACGACCTCTGCCTCTGCCTCTAGGGGGTGGTCTTCCCCTCAGTGGAGGAGCAATGTTCTCCATGACAGTGTTCAAGGCAGCCAGCACTACATTGACAGTGCCTGCTAGCTGATCCACCTTGCCTTCAATACCTGCAAGCCTCTCTTCACTCATTGGGTTATTTTTTGTGTTTTTGTTGTAGTTAGGATAACAATGGCCTCACAACCAAAGCTCTGATGCCAGAATTGCAGTGATATTATAGGGGTGTGTTAGGAATTGGACCCTAGACTCCTATCTAGCACTGGATATGGATGTTACTCAACTCCCACAGCTCAACACAGGGAATCAAACAACAAACTAGACTAGCTAAGACTCCTTACCACAGCCAAGCACAGGTAAGCAGACTTGAACTAAACAACAAGCAAACACCCCACAGTCTATGCACAGGGATATCTAACTTGCCACAGACTTAGATCAACAACCACAGCCTAGCACAGGATGTTATCAGGCCTGACTTTCAACTAAGACAAAGCACAAGTTGGAAAGATTTTGGAAATGAGAACAATGCTCAAGTTTTTTCATTCAATAATCAACTGCCTTGTACAAAAGAGCATGGGTCCTTATATAGGCCTCAATGCTTGATCTAATACAACCCTAGAGGATCATCTAAGGGCCACGATTAGTTGCTGAAAGATAACAAAATACTGGCTACAAATACAGACTGACAATACAAAAGAAAACAGACAAAATGCAGACATTTGATAGTGACATGCTCCAGGTTGTGTTTGTTGCTTGGTGTTGGCTTGAAGCTTGTGGACGAGGCTCATCAATGCTCCTTGACCTTCTTCTGCAGTAGTTCTAATAGTAGGGAAGACAAGGAAAGACTTTTGGAGATAGTCTTTCAGGTTTTAGCTAGAAATGGAAAGACTGCTTTATGCTTTATGCTTTAGGTAGGCTGTTTTGATTTGGATTTTTAGGGTAGATGTGTTGTGTTTTGGAACTGGTTCCCTAGGACTTTTTTGGACCTAGGTGGGTAAGGTTTTAGCTGGGCTTGGTGGTAGCTGGTGGTTCAAAGTGTGGTGGTAGTTATGCCTTCCCCAAGTTGCTGCTGTAGGCTGTTTTTGTGATTTTGAGGTTGGGTGTGGGTGGGCTTGTCTTTGGTTAACTTGGCTCGTGTCTTGGCTCATGTCTTGGCTCGTGTCCTGGCCAACATTGTTCAGCTTGCAGCTTCCCCTTTTGTTACCCATCCCTTGCCCCCAGATTGGCCCCTGGATACCCATGTAGACCTCACCTTTGTTACCAATGCTTACCCCTTGATCCCCCTTGGTCTGCCCCTTGTCCCTAGTGTTGAATTCTACCATGCCCTGTGCCCCAGCTCCTGCTGCAATAGTTACCCTAATTTCGATAAAAACAAATATCATAAACGTAATTTTTTTTACAAACACTAAGAACACATATAAACATTGAATTGCATAAAAAAAGATCTTTTATTATGAACGAGTTCATAAAATCGCACATTAATTTAACAAAGCACAAAGAAACTCGGTTTCGCCATTTCATAACCCTAATTTTAGCATATCAGAAGCACCTGAACGACTTTGTACTCAATTGGAACTTTTAATATTGTTTATTGTTACCTTGATGAATAAATGATGTTACTGTAACATGTTTTACTTTAAACAAGTAAACATGTTACAGTACTACCATTACTATTCTCGTCACCTACAAAAAAAAGTGTAATGGCAGCAACTTCTCAATAGAACTAAACTAACAAGTGTGTAGACCACTAATCAGTTTTATAATATCCTAACAGGAGTAATCAAGGGAAAGCCTAAATTTCATGGTCATGATTAGCCTTACAAGACTCCAAGTTTATGGGTGCTTAAAAGTCACCAATTCCTACTTAAAAGGAATTTGATCGCAGCAGGAACAAGATAAGGGTCCTGTTCTTGGCAACATAATTTAAGCTACACTCATTCCATTTTGATGATCTTTATATGGTTGGAAAGCTTAGTGGCTTAGCTACAAAATGAAGTTGGAACCACCACCATATTATATTTGTAGCTTGCCCTATGGTTGCTATAAAACAGCCTCTACATAAGAGTCTAATGCAATGTTCCGCCTGACCCCCTCTTACCAAAAGGTCCATATCTGAATATTGGAGGACGACCTTTGAGTGATTCCAAATGGAGGAAGACGCTAACTCATGTATCTTTAAAATGGCACCTTGGGGTACTCCTACATCATCCTAAAGAGAAAGTTATGGCCTGAGCAAAACGGGTATAGTTAGTGGCAAGTCTGCTGGGTATGTGATTAAGACCAATCTGCACTCAAAGTTGCATAACTCAAATTCTACTTAATGTTTAGGGGTGATTCTTTTTGGAGGAGAAAGCTAACATCCATAGCTTTCACATGAGCTATCATGGGTCTTCAAATTCATCTTGAGCAGAGAGTTATGAGTGTTACAAAATGCAATCAGAAGGGTCCATGTCCTATCTCACCCGGTTCAGGTCCAACATCAAAGAGCTTCGTCCAAGGCAACCCCTATTATGAATTAAGTTATTCCAAGGCCTAAAACCCTTATTTTAAAGTCTAAGGAAGATAAAAGTCCAGGAGAGGTTTTGCTAATTCACAATAAAAGAGCAGGTTTAGCTAAGTACAAACAAATGGGTCCAGATGGGGACATTTCAGCATTGTCTTGTACCAAGGCTGTTTTGGGTGCTATATTTGGCTAGGCAAGACAAGGGCACGACTTGAAAGACATCCTACCCCTTTGTACTTGAAGATGGTAGCTGCCAAGCCCAAGCTCCAAGGTCTTACACATCTTAATTGACCTTGCACAACAAGACAAAGAGGAGCAGCCTGTTTTCTGTCTTATGCTTTATGCTGTATTACTTTATGCTTTTGTATCCTAGTTAGTATTCTGATTTGTGTAAGGCCAAGGCCACGACTTATTGTACATTAGATGATGCATTTGAGACCCTTAGATGTGTATCTCTTGGCCTATATAAGGCTTGCTTGTAAGAAGTTGAAATCAGATTATGATGAATTAATATAACCCTGAACTTTGTTCATTGCAATTCTTTAGCAAAGCTAAGTATTGTGGTAATCCTTAGTGAACTTGTGTGTGATCTAAGATTACAGTGTCTAAGAGTCATTACTTGTGTGTCTTGAGTCTTAAACACAACCTTTGCTACCTGTACTTGTGTGCTAAGGTGCAAAGTTCTATCTGAATTGCCTAGCCTAGTGCAGGTTGTTGGAGTCTTTTCTAAACAAGTTGAGCTTGTGTGAGAGAGTGCTAACCGTAGCCCATTTAACAATAAAAACCATCCTTTTATTCAGAAGTTTCAGTTCAATTGGTATCAGAGCTTTGGTTTGCGAGTTTATGTTTTCCTACCTACATTATAAACACAAAAACAACATGTTATCATGAGGGGAGTGCAATCTGATTTGTGTGAGAAAATCAGTAGTAAAGTTGTAATGCCTTATGTTCCATGTCAAAGAATGGAACCTTGTGACCTTGGTTCCATCTCCAAGTCCTTAGAAGAAGCTAGGGTGAAGTTCCAAGCTTTAAGAAGAAGGTATGAAGGTGATGTGCTTCCAAAGAAGGCAACCAGCAACTATGGTGTTCCAAGGGAGCCTAAACCACCTGATTTGTATCAAGGGGAGTACCACCTGCCACATGAGTGTTCTAAGTCCTCTCCTACCTTTGGGAGCAAAGGTAAAACACCAATACTTCCTTCCTTTAATGGTGAAAACAGTAGAGCATTTGTGTCTTGGTTGTATGTTGTTAAATGCTACTTTAAGCACAATTGTTTTTCTGAGGAAAGGAAGCTTGAACTGGTTGTGTCTTGTTTAAAGAGTAGTGCTTTGTTGTGGTACAAGGTCCTTAGAATTTCAAGGAGGAATGAAGGGAAGGGTATGATGAGGTCATGGCATAAACTTGAGAGGAACATGAGACTAAGGTTTCTACCTTGTTCTACCATGGATAGTTTGTGGACTGATTTTAAAACCCTTAAGCAAAATTCCTTGAGTGTCCATGAGTATGGTAAGTTGTTTGAAGAGTTAAGCTTTGTTTGTGATATGAATGATGAGGTTGTGCAAAAGGGAGTCAGATTTTACCATGGCTTGAAATCTGAAATTGCAAGGAGGATAGATTTAAGATTGTTGTATCCATATGATGAGATGTATGGTTTGGCTTTGTCAATTGAGGAGACCTTAGAGAGGGCTAAAATCTTTAAGTCCTTATGTGGAGGATCCCTTAGGAGTAGTACCAATGAAAAGGAGTAACCACTTGAATCTGATATTCAAGAGGAATTAGAAGGATGGTTGGTCTCTCGTGAGTCTAAGACTAAGGATGTTCACTCTCCTAATGATGGAGATGTAGGAGGTGTCCTAGCATTCTCAATGGAAGAGGAGTCAGCCCCCACACCCTCTACACTAGTCCTTGTTGAAGAGAAAGAGCCCGAGGATAAATTTGTTGCTTGCTCAAGTTCTTTCTTAAGCCCTTTAGAGGAGAGCAGCCTTGTCCTTGCCCATGAAGCCATCAATGACCAAGCTACTGATTTGGGTCCTAATGAGGTGATTGTCGACCAAGGACTACTTGAGCTTCAAACCATGAAGTTTGGACAGTCCATGGTCATGTTCAAAGGTGGTAGTTGTTGGGAGTCAACCAGGGGTGAAGCAAAAGAAGTGTCTTGGGTTGTTCCATGCTCAAGAGTGCCAAATCTGATCTCCTACACAAGCCATGATTCTTGCTTCTTAACATTCATCTTGGGAGGTATATCTTGTGCTCTTGCATCTCCACACTTTCATTCTTACATGTTGATGAGGTTGCAAGTTATTCTTGCTCATTTGGGTGCTACCTCATACATGTTAAGGAGGGAAATTGATGAATCTAAACCCTACTGTCCAGCTATGATCCTCTTGTGTTTTAAGATTTGTAATGTTCAAAATGGTCGTGAGAACTTGTTGGGGTTATGTGGAACACCAAGGGCAGGTTCATTACTTGATGTTGCTCGAGTTTTAGTTCATTTGGCGTTGTTTGTAATGAGTCCAATGCACGAAAACTATAGCAGCCAACTTGATGCCTTATCATGTTCTCCTTGTTGTGTAAGCACTCGTTTGGATGTGAACTATGTGAATGAATCTTGTGTTTATATGAATGACCCTTTGTACCACTTGAATTGCGATCAAGAGGAGCTGAATGTGAAGGGAGGTACCCGAGGAGGAATAAACCAAGGATGTTCTACTGGTTTGCTTCTTGCTTATGCTCACTCTAATGAAATGTGTTCTGAATTTCCATGGGAGTGTTGGTCACCTAAGGATGTTAAGGGAGTAGTCAATGCGAACAAACCAAGCTTGGGGTGCAAATACGAACATTCTGATTTGGGTGCTACAAGTATTGGGATACTTGATGGGAAGTTGAATCCAAAGCTTGCTATGAGTACATTTCATCCAGGTGGAACACAATCTACAATACATATACGAGCTCATGATACAACAAGAAGAATAAGGGGAGAGTCTAAGTGGAGGGAGGATGTCATACACCTCACATTTGATCCAGGAGGAACAAGCACTACTTGGTTGAGTATGCAATCTGAAATTGGGAATGATACAACATATCTCTTGCCATTTACCATTCTAGTATATGATCCAGGAGGAGGCCATGAGAGTCTATTACTTGGAGCTGTACTTGATCTTTGATGGTTAGGAAAACACGCTCCTTGGCAGCAAGTCTATTCATTTTGGTCCACAAGAATTTGAGGGCAAATTCTTTTGAAGAAAGGGAGTTTGCAACAGGAGTAATCAAGGGAAAGCCTAAATTTCATGGTCATGATTAGCCTTACAAGACTCCAAGCTTATGGGTGCTTCAAAGTCACCAATTCCTACTTAAAAGAAATTTGATCGCAGCAGGAACAAGATAAGGGTCCTGTTCTTGGCAACATAATTTAAGCTACACTCATTCCATTTTGATGATCTTTATATGGTTGGAAAGCTTAGTGGCTTAGCTACAAAATGAAGTTGGAACCACCACCATATTATATTTGTAGCTTGCCCTATGGTTGCTATAAAACAGCCTCTACATAAGAGTCTAATGCAATGTTCCGCCTGACCCCCTCTTACCAAAAGGTCAATATCTGAATATTGGAGGACGACCTTTGAGTGAATCCAAATGGAGGAAGTATCTAACTCATGTATATTTAAAATGGCACCTTGGGGTACTCCTACATCATCCTAAAGAGAAAGTTATGGCCTGAGCAAAACGGGTATAGTTAGTGGCAAGTCTGCTGGGTATGTGATTAAGACCAATCTACACTCAAAGTTGCATAACTCAAAATATACTTAATGGTTACGGGTGATTCCTTTTGGAGGAGAAAGCTAACATCCATAGCTTTCATATGAGCTATAATGGGTCTTCAATTTCATCCTGAGCAGAGAGTTATGAGTGTTACAAAATGCAATCAGAAGGGTCCATGTCCTATCTCACCCGGTTCAAGTCCGACATCAAAGAGCTTCGTCCAAGGCAACCCCTATTATGAATTAAGTTATTCCAAGGCCTAAAACCCTTAGTTTAAAGTCTTAGGAAGATAAAAGTCCAGGAGAGTTTTTGCTAATTCACAATAAAAGAGCAGGTTTAGCTAAGTACAAACAAATGGGTCCAGATGGGGACATTTCAGCATTGTCTTGTACCAAGGCTGTTTTGGGTGCTATATTTGGCTAGGAAAGACAAGGGCACGACTTGAAAGACATCCTAACCCTTTGTACTTAAAGATGGTAGCTGCCAAGCCCAAGCTCCAAGGTCTTACACATCTTAATTGACCTTGCACAACAAGACAAAGAGGAGCAGCCTGTTTTCTGTTTTATGCTTTATGCTTTATTACTTTATGCTTTTGTATCCTAGTTAGTATTCCGATTTGTGTAAGGCCAAGGCCACGACTTATTGTACATTAGATGATGCATTTGAGTCCCTTAGATGTGTATCTCTTGGCCTATATAAGGCTTGCTTGTAAGAAGTTGAAATCAGATTATGATGAATTGAAAAAAAACCTGAACTTTGTTCATTGCAATTCTTTAGCAAAGCTAAGTATTGTGGTAATCCTTAGTAAACTTGTGTGTGATCTAAGATTACAGTGTCTAAGAGTCATTACTTGTGTGTCTTGAGTCTTAAACACAACCTTTGCTACCTGTGCTTGTGTGCTAAGGTGCAAAGTCCTATCTGTTCTGCCTGGCCTAGTGCAGGTTCCTCGAGTTTTCCGAGTCATTTAGCTTGTGTGTGAGGGAGTGTTGATCTTAGCTCCTTTTAGCCTCTGAAAAGCTCTATTTTTGTAGAGATTTCAGTTCAATTGGTTATCAGAGCTTTGGTTTGTGAGTTTATGTTTTCCTACCTACATTATAAACACAAAAACAACCGGTTATCATGAGGGGAGTGCAATCTGATTGTGTGAGAAAATCAGTAGCAAAGTTGTAATGCCTTATGTTCCATGTCAAAGAATGGAACCTTGTGACCTTGGTTCCATCTCCAAGTCCTTAGAAGAAGCTAGGGTGAAGTTCCAAGCTTTAAGAAGAAGGTATGAAGGTGATGTGCTTCCAAAGAAGGCAACCAGCAACTATGGTGTTCCAAGGGAGCCTAAACCACCTGATTTGTATCAAGGGGATTACCACCTGCCACATGAGTGTTCTAAGTCCTCTCCTACCCTTGGGAGCAAAGGTAAAACACCAGTACTTCCTTCCTTTAATGGTGAAAACAGTAGAGCATTTGTGTCTTGGTTGTATGTTGTTAAATGCTACTTTAAGCACAATTGTTTTTCTGAGGAAAGGAAGCTTGAACTGGTTGTGTCTTGTTTAAAGAGTAGTGCTTTGTTGTGGTACAAGGTCCTTAGAATTTCAAGGAGGAATGAAGGGAAGGGTATGATTAGGTCATGGCATAAACTTGAGAGGAACATGAGACT
The DNA here is from genome assembly GCA_022085475.1 of Heliosperma pusillum. Lineage (NCBI taxonomy): Eukaryota > Viridiplantae > Streptophyta > Magnoliopsida > Caryophyllales > Caryophyllaceae > Heliosperma > Heliosperma pusillum. The sequence goes on from JAIUZE010028821.1 coordinate 13,787, forward strand.
AAGGTTTCTACCTTGTTCTACCATGGATAGTTTGTGGACTGATTTTAAAACCCTTAAGCAAAATTCCTTGAGTGTCCATGAGTATGGTAAGTTGTTTGAAGAGTTAAGCTTTGTTTGTGATATGAATGATGAGGTTGTGCAAAAGGGAGTCATATTTTACCATGGCTTGAAATCTGAAATTGCAAGGAGGATAGATTTAAGATTGTTGTATCGATATGATGAGATGTATGGTTTGGCCTTGTCAATTGAGGAGACCTTAGAGAGGGCTAAAATCTTTAAGTCCTTATGTGGAGGATCCCTTAGGAGTAGTACCAATGAAAAGGAGGAACCACTTGAATCTGATATTCAAGAGGAATTAGAAGGATGGTTGGTCTCTCGTGAGTCTAAGACTAAGGATGTTCACTCTCCTAATGATGGAGATGTAGGAGGTGTCCTAGCATTCTCAAAGGAAGAGGAGTCAGCCCCCACACCCTCTACACTAGTCCTTGTTGAAGAGAAAGAGCCCGAGGATAAATTTGTTGCTTGCTCAAGTTCTTTCTTAAGCCCTTTAGAGGAGAGCAGCCTTGTCCTTGCCCATGGAGCCATCAATGACCAAGCTACTGATTTGGGTCCTAATGAGGTGATTGTCGACCAAGGACTACTTGAGCTTCAAACCATGAAGTTTGGACAGTCCATGGTCATGTTCAAAGGTGGTAGTTGTTGGGAGTCAACCATGGGTGAAGCAAAAGGAGTGTCTTGGGTTCTTCCATGCTCAAGAGTGCCAAATCTGATCTCCTACACAAGCCATGATTCTTGCTTCTTAACATTCATCTTGGGAGGTATATCTTGTGCTCTTGCATCTCCACACTTTCATTCTTACATGTTGATGAGGTTGCAAGTTATTCTTGCTCATTTGGGTGCTACATCATACATGTTAAGGAGGGAAATTGATGAATCTAAACCCTACTGTCCAGCTATGATCCTCTTGTGTTTTAAGATTTGTAATGTTCAAAATGGTCGTGAGAACTTGTTGGGGTTATGTGGAACACCAAGGGCAGGTTCATTACTTGATGTTGCTCGAGTTTTAGTTCATTTGGCGTTGTTTGTAATGAGTCCAATGCACGAAAACTATAGCAGCCAACTTGATGCCTTATCATGTTCTCCTTGTTGTGTAAGCACTCGTTTGGATGTGAACTATGTGAATGAATCTTGTGTTTATATGAATGACCCTTTGTACCACTTGAATTGCGATCAAGAGGAGCTGAATGTGAAGGGAGGTACCCGAGGAGGAATAAACCAAGGATGTTCTACTGGTTTGCTTCTTGCTTATGCTCACTCTAATGAAATGTGTTCTGAATTTCCATGGGAGTGTTGGTCACCTAAGGATGTTAAGGGAGTGTTGATCTTAGCTCCTTTTAGCCTCTGAAAAGCTCTATTTTTGTAGGGATTTCAGTTCAATATATTAGGTTATATGGTCGCTTAAAAGGTTTACAATACGATCTTAAAATAAATAGGCTATATGGGGTTTGAACTCATACTTATGTGCAAGGTTTTCACATCGCTGTCCCATTTGAGAATACCCTTTAAACGAACTATTCGAACTTTTAAAAGAAATGAATAATAATAATAAAAGGTCGTGTCCTTCTATTAATCCTGAAAAATAAAGATGATTCTTTGAAAAAATTATAACCAAAATATTACAATAGTTTATAATGATATATTTATGATTTCTCATTGCGTAGAGAACAAAAAAGATGATATATTACGCCATCAAAACATTCACAATTGTACAAGAAATCAATTAATCTAACGCCAACAAATTCTCTATATATTATTATAACGCAAAGCCAGCAAGTTCCCCATTACTGTAACGCATTAAAACGTTAGTGTAACACATTACATGTTACTGTAACACATTAAACTGTTACTAAAACACGATTATAATCATTACCATCAAATATACAATGTAGTACAACATTTCAATTTCAGTTCAATATTTCAGTTTCAGTTCACATTTTACTGTATTATTGTTACAGTCACAACAGTACAGTAATAATGTTACACTATATGTCGAGTATATTTACAGCTGTTAGCGTAACTAATCGTCGCCACTGCATACCTCCAGTTTTCCTAAGAACAGATCTAGTTATGAATTTCACAATATCATAACCTTAACTTTTTCTCAAACACTATGAACACATACATAAATCCAAAATCGAACAATATAAACATAGGATTATAATACAATTTAAATATTCATATAATCGCAAATTATTACATAAATCAATCGTAAATTAACAAAGTATAAACTAAAATTGCTGCTCAATTTCACCATGTCATAACCCTAATTGTTTGCAAAATTACTATGAACATTACAATCGGCATTAATCGCATGAACAATCGACAACAACAATATGAACACATACAATATCAGATTGAATATCAAAGTCTTACATAATTTCGCATAACTTTTAGTCGAATCGTACATAAAATCATACGTTGAATTCGAAATTCATACGAGAAATCACCGGGAAATCGATTGAAATTATGCAATCAATCGAATGATCAGATACGCGAGTTCGATTCAATTTTTCAATTGAATGATTCCTGAATTACAAATTAACATTAGATTTGAATATTTTGAAGTACAGGAGAATGAAAGTTGAGAGACTATAATTAGGTTTGAAAATTTAGGGAAGTTAGAGTTAATGGAGAGAAAAAAAAAGAGTTGAGCGTTGTTTGTTTAGAGAGAGTGTGAGATAAGAGAGAGAAAGTGCAACAGGAGTTCAATGCCAAGCTCAAAGACAAGACCAACCAACCTATGATCAGTCCAACCATGATTCAATACCAACCTTACCCTATGTCAAAAGCTATCTTAATGCTTTGTATAGTCCAGGCCCAAGCAAGCAAGCCATGACACGAGCCAGTGGTAGCCATGACACGAGCCAGGACCAACCAAGACACAAAACAGACTCACAAAACAAGCCAACAAAACTTCAGGAAATTCAGCCAGCAGCAGTGCCTTGGGGAGGGTCTCAGGGCAACTTCTAAGCCTTGGGACTTCAAACCAACTATGGGGCACGGTTCTAGGGAGGGTCTACTACCTTTTTTTCGAGGGAACCTTCCTCAGAAAACGCCAGGAACACCTCTCAAAACATAACCCAAGTTCACCAGTCCAGTTACAGCCTCTACATGGAGCAGTTCAGCTGTCATTGTCAAACCTTCCTCTTTTGGCCAAGCAAACTCAAGGGACTTTATGCTCAACCTTAAAGGATCAACACTACTTCAGTTTGGTCCAAAACACCAAGCTAAAAGTCCACCCTGTATCATATAAAAAGCAGTAGCAAGGCAACAAGGAAGCTGCCACTATCAGAGCTGTTTCTTTTGTTTTAGTTTACTTTATTTCAGTTATGTAGCTGTTATTTTGTCCTTGTTTGTAAGCCAATATTGGCCCTAGATGTAGTTGGACGTATGAGATGTAACCTAATTGCCTATAAAAGGCTCACTCCTAATGAAATGAAGGCAAATTTGAAGTAAACACAAAAAAACTGAAACCTTGTTTCTGTTTAACATCTCTTGGCTGTGTGCTTGAGAATACCTTCCTTTGCTGTATGCTTGGAAGTGAGCCTGGGTCCTTAGGTGTGTGCTGGGATTGAGCGTCAACCCTCAACCATTGGCTTTGTGCTTTGGTTAAGGTTCTATCAGTTTTCATTTGCATTCAGCCAAGTAAAACAGAGCATATTGAGAGTGTCTTTAACCTTTTAGCTTATATTGTCTTGAATTGTCTACTTTCTTAATAACTTCAGTGCAAATTGGTTATCAGAGCTTTGGTTTGTGAGTTCATCTACCTAACTACATTAAAAATACAAAAATCCAACCATGAGTGAAGAGAGAATCACAGGTCTTGAAAACACAGTTCAAGGTCTTGTCAAAACTGTAATAAATTTCTTAATAACTTCAGTGCAAATTGGTTATCAGAGCTTTGGTTTGTGAGTTCATCTACCTAACTACATTAAAAATACAAAAATCCAACCATGAGTGAAGAGAGAATCACAGGTCTTGAAAACACAGTTCAAGGTCTTGTCAGAACTGTAATGGAGGTCTCTAGATCTGTCAATGAACTCCTTGAGGGCCAACAGAACAATGGTACAAGGGGAGGCAGAGGTCGAGGAAGAGGAGCACATTTCCCACAAGGTGGAGGAAGGAGGAGACAACCTGTAGACCAGTTTGAAATGTCAGCCTCAGATGGCTCAGATCAAAGTCTTTTCAGACACCAGGACAAAGACATAAAGGTAGAGATCCCTGACTTTCTAGGTAGCATGAACCCTGATGATTTCCTAGATTGGCTAAGGTCTGTAGAAAGAGTCTTTGAGTTTAAAGGATACACTGATAGAAAGGCTTTTAAGGTTGCTATCATGAAACTAAAAGGCTATGCCTCACTATGGTATGAGAACATGAAAACCTTGAGGGTTAGGGAAGGGAAAGAACCTGTAAAGTCATGGCTCAAACTGAAAAAGAAAATGAGAGCTAAGTTTGTCTCTAGGGACTACACTCAGGACATGTTCATTAAGCTTACTCACCTAAAGCAAGACCAAAGACCTATAGAGTCTTATCTAAGGGACTTTGAACAACTCACACTTCAATGTGAGGTTGTTGAGAAGTCTGAGCAAAAGATAGCAAGGTTCTTAGAAGGCTTGGATGAGAGGATAGCTAGTAAAGTCAGGCTACAAAATATATACTCCTTTGAGGAAGCTGTCAACTTGTCCTTAAGAATAGAAAAGTTGGGGAAAGGGAAACCCAGTGCCTCTAAGACACCTGCTAGAACCCCTACCTACAAACCTTTTGTAGGAATCAAGATGGGAGAACCTGTGGCTCCTACTAAGACTCCTTTCAACCCTGATAAAGGCAAGACTGTTGAGGCAGACCAAAGGAAGACTACCCCTCTCAAAAAGTGTTTTCAATGTCAAGGATATGGACATTTTGCTAGAGAATGTCCATCTGAAAGAGCTCTGAGCACCCTAGAGGTAATTCATTGGGGAGATGATGAGGTGTTGGTCTGTGATGATGAGATGGAAGAGCCTGAGATAGAGGCTAGTGAGGAGTTGATAGAGCCTGATGCTGGGTTAAGTCTAGTGACATGGAGGGTAATGCACACACAACCCCAACCCTTAGAAGAAGATCAAAGACACCAGATCTTTAGAACTACGTGCACCATAAAAGGGAGGGTGTGTAATCTGATTGTGGATGGAGGTAGTTGCACCAATGTAGCTTCTAAAACACTTGTGGATAAACTAACATTGCCCACCAAAGACCACCCTCAACCTTACAAGCTTAGGTGGCTGAACAAGGGGGCTCAAGTGAAGGTAGATCAGCAGTGTGTTGTTCCATTTTCTATTGGTAAAGGATATGCTGATGAGGCCTTGTGTGATGTATTGCCTATGGATGCTTGTCACCTTCTATTGGGGAGGCCTTGGGAGTTTGATAGGGATGTTGTCCATCAGGGAAGGGATAACACTTACTGCTTCAGGGTTGGGAAGTAGAAAATCATCTTAGCTCCTTTACCCCCTATCCTGAAAGGGAACCCTCCACTCTTAACTGAAGCTACTAAGGAAGTTCTGCTGTTAAGTGAATCAGAAATGGAGCAAGTGTTAAATGATCTTAGGCCAATCTATGTCCTCCTCACCAAGGAGGTAGGGGGAGAGTCTAATCAGGTGCCTAAGGAAGTACAAGCCTTGCTGAAAATCTTTGAGGATGTTTTCCCTGCTGAACTACCTAGTGGATTACCCCCACTAAGGGGAATTGAGCACCACAATGATCTGGTGCCTGGGGCTGTCCTTCCAAACAAGCCAGCTTATAGAAGTGACCCCAGGGCAACTCAAGAGCTGCAATCTCAGGTGGGAGAGCTTCTTAGCAAGGGGTATGTCAGAGAGTCTCTTAGCCCCTGTGCTGTACCAGCATTACTAGTGCCTAAGAAGGATGGAACTTGGAGAATGTGTATAGACAGCAGAGCAATTAACAACATCACCATTAAGTATAGGTTCCCTATACCTATACTTAATGACATTCTGGATGAACTCAGTGGGGCTCAAGTGTTCACCAAGATTGATCTAAGACAAGGGTATCATCAAGTAAGGATTAGAGCTGGGGATGAGTGGAAGACTGCATTCAAGACCAAGCATGGGCTGTATGAATGGCTAGTGATGCCATTTGGGCTCTCCAATGCCCCTAGCACCTTCATGAGGCTCATGACAGAAGTATT
>JAIUZE010028827.1:0-14154 GCA_022085475.1 Heliosperma pusillum
ATAGACTCGAGTTACAGAAGTCTTCTATTGACTTACTAAGAACTTTATGCCTGTTTGTAGAAGTATTGGTCTTCATGTTTGTATTATTCTATGAGTTTTAGAAGGTGAGATGCAAGCCGGGTAAGATTGATAGAGTTTGGATTCCTGATTGTTAACTGATTCACATGATTACGTGTTGATTAGGGTTTGAGTGTATCAGGGCCATGTTACATGGTAACCGCTGAGCCAGCATACCAGCTTCCCTACCTCGAGTTATATTTTATTATCTGATTCACATGATAGCTTTCATATGATAGGTTATATGTTAGTTAATTGTTTCATAACATGAAAAGCATATCATATATGTTAAGGTTTTGTATTTTCCATATACATTGCTTTTATGTTATTCATGTTTCATTAAACTCGACATTTCGTGGCTGGGAGAACTCGGAGTTACTCCCCACTGACTGTGGCTTCCGTGTTTATATTTAATGCGGTTGGCAGGTTTGTGATGCATACATTGGGTACATTGACGAGCTAGCGAGCGAAGTATTTACCTTGGACCTATATTCGGTTCTTTAGGATTGTATATTATTATACACTCTTTTATTTCCGTATTTATACGGGAGATATGTCTCCCGTCTTGTATAACTCTTATGTATAATATTATTTTCCTTTTGTTATGAACCTTTTTATTTATGACACCCTTGTTTATTTATTTAAATTATTTTTTTCTTTCCGCAAATTTGAGGGTGTCACAAATTTTATTCATCTTTTGTGTCTTTGTGTAGGTGGAGACCTTCAAGATCCCGACAAGGATTACTATCTTGTGGAAGAAGACCTAGAAGTCGAGTGAAGACGCAAAAAGGTAACGGTGAAGGGTTACTCGATATCTTTTTGTGTTTTAATGTTTTAATTGTAGTTTTAATTATGGAAAGATGTAGTCTTTGCCTTAGTTTCATGAGGAAATGTGCTAGTTGTTCTTCCATATGTGTGATTTCATCCTCTATGCTTGTCTTTCACTAATTTTATGCTAAGATATGTTCAAGTTGTTAATTATGCTTATTTATCATGTTTGAACTTGAGTTGGGCAATAAATGTGCCTTGATTTTCTTTAATTGATTTTACCCAATGATTGGTGATGATTAATATGCATTAAATGTGGTTTGATGTTGGTAATTGTTGGAATTGAATGAGAGTCAAAAGGGTTAGAGTTTGGATGTTGTTGTTGTGTTTTCCGTGTATGTGTGTCCCAGCCGGTCGACTGGCCGCCGGTCGCCCTTACTGGCTGGGAACCCCTTGATGTGAAATAGACAATTTTGTGTTATATGAGTCCCAGCCGGCCGACCGGCCGCCGGTCCCCCAACGGGCTGGGCACACATGTATGTTGGATGATATGTTTGAATTGGTTATGAGTCTCAGCCGACCACCCGGCCGCCGGTCTCACCGGCTGAAACAACCCTCTTCCCCTTTTCTACACTTTCTTCGTTTTAAGCTTGTGACCCCAGCCGGGTAGCCGACAGCCAGTCACACCCACCGGGTGGGGACCCCCTGTATTTTTATGTTGTTGTTTGGTGTTGCTGCAATACCAGCCGGGTACCTGGCAGCCGGTCCACCTGACCGGCAGGCACCCCCTATGATTCTTTCTTATTTCTTTTCCCTATAACTTCACATGTAATAGTTGGTGTGGTTTGTTTATCTTATAAACGTACGTAATAACATTAAATATTCATGTTTAGAATATATTATGTCTCGTTGGTTCTACTTTATGTATTGATGTGAGCATTACGTGTTGAGTGCTTGAACTCTCATTTTCCGGCTACACCCTATCCTCGTTAGACTAGAATGTCGGAGCGATGTGGTGTATCATTGATGCTTTTATGCATGTTTTAGTGAGGATATGACGATGTTATTAGGAGGTGAACGCAATGCGTTGATCGACCCGGCCGTCAAATGTCATATCATTGCGAGGTGGTGTCATTGCATGTAGCGTACTAGCTTGACTTTTGACTATAGATCTCTTTCTGCCTCTTTCGTGTGGTTTAGCCAAATTCGGGGTACTCGACGTCCTTTTTCTTGATCGAGTCTTGGATGTGGAACGTCATACCATATGTCGAATCGGGAAACGTCTTATCCCGAGAGTCTGGCCAGGTTTAGACTAGGACCGTATTATTATCGTCGTCCTACCGGGAGGATTAGAGTCTTATGTGTGCGAAACGCCTTATCGTACACGGTTCAGGGGAACGCCTTACCCCGTGGACATGTTTTTCTAGGTCATGAGCATACGAAATGCCTTATCGTATGCGGTTTAGGGAAACGCCTTATCCTGTAGACTTCCATTAACTTGTCTTGCTATTGTACACGATGCTAGTGCGTGTCATTTACCGTGAGAGTTATGTTGTCATATTTGTATCTTTGGATGGTTGTTTGTAGGTTGAATCCTATGTGAACTTGAATTGGTTTGTATGTCGAGTCTCTACCTTATCAAGTATATGCCACTAACGGTGAGATGTAAGCCCTAGTGTGTATATAGTTGCCTAAGGGTGTCATCCCCGAGTCGATTCGTAGCATGATGTTTATTATTTGGCATTTCACTTACTTACCTTATATTTACCTTGAAATTAATGTTGGTACTTTACATGATTCTCTTGTACATGCGTTCTACATGCTTAATTGTCGTTTATGTATGTTTACTTGTTATATGGCTGGGAGAACCTGGAATTACTCCTCACTGACTGTGGCGTTCATGTTTCATGAATGTACAGGTACAGGTCGGTGCTACATGGGGTTGAGACTAGTGTGAGCTAGCGAGCGTCGTTTCACGATGATTATCCATTACCGCTTAGACTCTTCTACTTTTAGAGTATTTGTATATTTTTGGGACCGTTGTCTCCCTTGTAGTGTTCTGTCGACCTTTTCGACACTACTGCTTTATTTGTTTATGCTGGATTTCACCTTTTGATAATCTTTGCGAAACATGCCTTAAAATTTTTTAAAAATTCTCTAATTTCCGCTGCAAATTACTTGTTTATCTTTATGCTTTCGCGAGGGTTGTCACATCTTTTGGATGAGCCCGAGTTCTGCAGAACTCTTACATGGAGGTTCTCACTTATCTACAGACAACCTACTGAGCAGGCGATGGCATCGTGTGTAGATCGGTTGGTTACAGATATGGCCGACTACTTCAGGGTCACGGAGGATGACGACGACGATGATGTTCCTGATAACCATGTTTTATTATTTAGTTATGTTTTATTTTATTTGGTTTGTGTTTCTACGGATTATTTTGGATTATTTTATGTTTTAATTTATGTAATGGTACGTTTATTTTAATTATTATTTTGGATTATTTTGTGTTCGTACCCAATCTCAAGCCTCACCTCTATTTAAAGAGCTCACTCCACCATCATTTTTCACACAACTGACTATCTCATCTACTTTCTCTCTAAAATCTCTCTTATCATTCTCTCTATTTCCCGTCATGCCTTTGAACGATGTTCAAGAGGTTAATTATATACAAAATAAAATTGATGAAATTGTTAATGAGTTCCCTTTATTATTTGACCGCTTACTAGTTGTGTTTAATAATAATATCGTTTGGGATTTCTTGAATCGTTATGAACCTAATCTCGTATCACTACCACAAATGATGGGTACTCTCTATAAGAAAAATAACCCTCATATTGCTGAAATTAATATAACAAAAGGTAAAATTAATAATTTTCATTTGTTATAATTTTCATTTTTTATCATTTTCATTTGTTCTTTATCATTTGTTATTAGGTGTCATCATTGTTATCATTTTGATTTATTCTTTAGAATCGCTTTTTCTGAAAAGGGATGAGCTAAAGAGAATCGAGACGGAGGTGATTTAGTTGTTCAAAAGATGTGAAACCATCATCCCTCACATGACACTATATCAGCGGATGGAGCTGTGAAACCAGAATCGCAATCAGTTAATGTTATTTTGGTGCATTTACGATTAATTATCGATCTATGACTTGAGTAAAATTGGTTTAACATTTTAATTACACTACAATATGTATCAACAATGAATCCAGAGATTTGATATGAGCGAATCGAACATCTGCGTTTCTTCTCGACGTCTGATATACCATGGCCCGATTGAGGAAATTCGGATATAGCGCATTTATACCGGTTACCAGGAGGAGGAGTTATGAAAGCCAAAGGAATATTCATCTGAAGGTTATCCCACTGATTAGTGTATTAGTGGTATGATTATCTTAATGGTGGTATTATGAAGCTACTCTACTAATTTTCAGTCTAGTATAAGCTAATAGTTGTCAGCTTTATGTATTGGCTTTAATTTTCGTCATCTTTAATTTCCGTCCACTTTAGTTTCGCCAGCTTTATATATTGTATTTAATTTTCGCCAGCTTTATTCGAGTGTTGTCATATGTTAGTTAACTTTATGAATATCCATGAAAAATCAATTTCCGTCAGCTTTATTTGAGTGTTGTCAACGTCAATTATATGTAATTAAAAATAAATTGAGATAAAAGAAGAAAAAACAATACATAAATATCCATCAAATACACAAGTACATCATTCAAGACTTATCCCTTCTTGTGCAACACACTCTAGGTGTCGTTCCCATACACGTATGCCAGTTTTCGAAATTTGTCTTGTACAAAGCTTCATAGTGTGCAACATTTTTTTCTCTATACCCGCCCAACTAAAGTCTATTGAAGGCATTGGAACTTCTTGAGGTGGTCCACTAAAAGGCAAGCGCATCCAATGATGGTGGTGATTTAAAATCCTCTAAACACCATATGACGCCGGACTTTGAGGACAACTCCGTAAAGGCAAAATGTACTACATTGCCATGTAGCCGGACTTTGCGGGGTCTTACCTATGACACAAATTGTCCAGTTAAACAACGATGCAAACACATACAAATCAACGTCATGCATCCAATGTTCTTGTCTACAACCGGTGGTGTTGGAAAATTCAATGCACCTCAAAGTGTTGTCAAACCTAGTAAAACCATTATCTGTCACGTAGGCTGCATCAAAATAATCCTTGTAAATCTCAAAACCCCTAATCTCTCGAGCATACCATTCTAGCATTACTGGATAGTCAGTTTCTCGACCCCGGGCAGCATGAGACAATACTCGAAAACCACAATGACCATCGTCACCAACATCCACCCAACCATTAAAAAACACCACATCTCCTCTGGGACCCCCCATCTTTTATTCCATCTTGACAAAGGACCCCTAGTGTAGGCCAATTCCAAAGGTGCACCAACCCTCTCCTCATCAAAATCACCAACTGTTGATTGTTGAGCAGTCATCGATCCATCTAAACTAGGTGTCCCAAACTTCCTCTTTACATGTTCGAAAAACGACTTGTTCCTAGTAGTAGATCCTCTTGGTCGACCTTTTGGATTTTCTTTAATAGGGGGTGGCACTACGTACTCGTCTTCCGGATGAATGAAGGTGCAAATTTTCTCAAAGAAAGACCTCTTACTTACCGGATCACTACTCCTCATTTCATCGACAAGCTCTTCAAAGGCATCATTTTTCGTTTTTCGGCATTGTGTCATCATTGCCATACTCCAATGTCCTCCAAAATGAATGAACTTGATCAAGGTGGACTCTCTCACCATGTTTTTAAACCAACCAAGCGACAAGCACGAGGTAAGCCATGAGTAGTTCTTAAAGCACAACCGTATCCATTTACCAACCCAATCCCTAACTCAATTCCCCTCTTAGTTTCATTTTCCATAATCTCGATAGCCTTTAAGGACACTTTTCGTTTCAACAAAGAAAACAAATGAGAAGTAATACGAGGTTTACTTATTGACTCCTCGAGCTCTCTTCTTATTTTGGAGTGTTGTCCTTCAAGCATAGAATGAATACGGGACCACATGGTATCAAGGGTAAGGCTTGAGCTTTTCAACCAAGCCTTCAAAAGAGAATGGGAGGACTCTACCCGGGAAGTAGCCGTGTTTCCAAGATGGAAATACCGGTTCCTGTATCATAATACGAACCCTGATGAGTACGGGCCCCATGTTTTCGCCGCATAAGTCGCCACTACCTTCCAATTGGTACAATAGGCGGCCCAATGCAACTGAAACTCTTCCTTGGTAGTAGCATTTATCGCTACATTCCAACCGTGCTCCTCATTGCACATGATATGTTTTGTGCGCTACTCATTCTTTGACCACGATTGTGCTTTGCTCTCAACAGCATGGTTCAAGTGCCAACGACATACCAAGTAAGGTGTACGAGGATAGACAGACCGTAGAGCAGCGATCAAACCCAACTCCCGATCAGTGACAAAGGCCGAAATAGATGCTTCGGTGAACTCGAGAAGCATACCCAACTTCTTTAATAACCATTTGTACCCATCTTCGGACTTAGAAGGAATCAACACACAAGCAATTAAGAACAAAAATCCATGAGGTGTGACACCAACAAGCTCAACGAGTATCATCTTGTACACATTGGTCTTGTACGTCAAATCAATAAGCACAACATGTGGATAGGTACGAAACAACTTCACGGCTTCCAGATGAGACATGAAAACATGAGTAAGCTCACATGTCTCGGAATTCTTCTCATGCCATTGCACATACTTTGCTTCTACATCTAGAGAAAACATTTGTTGAGCGGGATTTCGATTCCCTCTCATTTCACGCCTAAGCTTGGTTGTCTCGCTATATATTTAGGTGCTTGAGGGTTGATGTTTTCCCAGGGTTCTTTGATGAATACCATTTTTAATATATCTCAGGGGAATCGAGGCCCGGACTTGTTGTTTCACATACTCTTTCTCCTCTCCATTTAAACTGGAAAAACTCCTATGCCCATCCTTGTACTTTGCTAACTTATGGTTGTGCTTCCCATAACCATCCGCGGTCAAAATGTTCCAAAGTATCAAGTCTTTACCATCAAAACCCCGAGACTTGTTTTGCACGGCTCGAAGATGAAATTTGCATTCACATTTAGTTTAACCGGATTTCTTCCTAGGATTATCGGGATCAAACTCTCCTGGGGGCCTCCCGTACCTTGAACAATGCAAGTATGAAGACAACAAGTCGGGTTGGCTACGGTTTTTTGCTTCATTACTTGATTTCCCCTATGCGAACCCTTTCTCAAACGCTATCTTTTGGGCCCAATCGAACTCTTTGTCACGAGTATCAAAGCTTATATTCGTCACAAATAAAGGGTTCAAATCGACCCCGTCATTGACAAATTCTTCAAATGAATCCTGTTTACATTAATTTTTAATTAATATTACGTGCAAAACAAGCGGAAAATACATTTAAAGTTATATAAAACGTGCGAAAACACGAGAAATTTCGCGAAAACACGAAAATACTAAGAAACCGTTCAAATAAAACGTTGGCATGCATGATCAACGTCTACTTTAGGCGTTGACTACTATAGGCAACGTCCAAACTGGACGTTGACACCAGTTTGGACGTTGCCTATAGTAGTCAAGGCCTAAATTGGACGTTGACATAGGGTGTCAACGTCCAGTTTGGACGTTGGGTACTATAGGCAACGTCCAAGTTGGACGTTGATATAGGGTCTCAACGTCCAGTTTGGACGTTGCCTGTAACACCCGCAAATGTACCCTATTTTTATAGTAAAAATATTTTACGGATACTTTTCAGCGAAATTTAGTTTTAATTTAGAATTTAATTTTCCGAGTCGAATTTAGAATTTCCGAGTTCATATTTGGATTTTTCGCGAGATTTCAAGTGAATCCCGTCTTAAGCCGTCTTTGACTTTTGTTGACTTTTTCCCTTACTCATCTCATACACCCCTTAACCTATTTCATTCCAACACAAACACAACTCAACATTTCTTCTTCCTTAAGAAATTCCAAAACCTAGCTTCCATAATCTTCCAACTTTAGATTCGTCATAACTCATTCGTTTCTCGCTCAAATTCACGTAAGTTCGTCTTATTCTTCCCCTCTCATCTTCCTCTATCCGTATTGGTAATAAAATTACCGTCTTTCTCGCTTTTCAATTTATCCTTCTTTCTCAAAGGTGAATTATATTCATCTTTTGTTATCTAATTGTAGGTGGAGACTTTCTAGAAATCGATTAAAGACGCGAAAAGGTAACGGTGAAGGGTTACTCGATATCATTTACGTGTTTTACATGATTTCTATGTTAGAATTCGTATTTAGAATACGATTAGTAAGCTTAGGATTTATGTTATTGATGATGATTGTTGATGATGATTATTGATTGTTGATAATTGATAGAAGTGAATTATGAGAATTGATGATTTATGATAATAGTTGATGATGGTTGAGTTTAGAACAAAATGGAGTTGTCTTGACCCAAGTCACGGTCGTGAAACTCATGTCACGAGCGTGAAATAGTGGCTGACCAAATACCCTTTTGTAACAGAGGGTTTCACAAGCGTGAAATACAAGTCACGGTCGTGACTTGTGCAGTTTTCCTACACTGACCCCTTTTCGTAAAATGATCATATCTCCTTCGTTACTTGCTTGTGTTGGGCTTGTGACATCCCGTTGGAACCGTAAGAGGATAAGATATCACCTCCATTTATAATTTCAGCATTTTCATGTCTAGAACTCTAGTTATGACCGTTTGAAGTGGACCTTTGTTTTAGTTGGTTTCCAAACAACGTTGTTTTGGAGAGGTGATCTATGTTTTTATTCATTATGCTTCATAAACTTGTTCTAATGCATATGTATCATGTATTGATTCATTTTTATCATATTTAAACTTATATAACTTCCTATTCTCATGTTTTGTGACGGTTTTTGCTATGTCCCACTTTGAGTCGGTTTTTACAAAGGTTACGGTTTGAGCACTATTTTGTTATGTGCTTTGTACTCTCATTCCCTTGGCTACCTCCACGTTCGTAAGGCTGGAATGTCGGAATGGGGAGGTATCCTACTGCTTAATTGCATGTCTTAGTGGGCATACGACGACGTTGTTGGGAGGCGAACGCTTTGCGTTGATCGACCCGGCCGTCAAATAATGTGTACTTGCGAGGTGGTGTTATTTGCATGTAGCGTACCGCTTGTTATGAGGCTTGAGCTCTTTTCCGCTCTTTCGTGAATTATTCTACTAAACCGAATTTGGGGTACTCGGCGTCATTTGATTGACCGAGTCTTGGATGCGAAACGTTTATCGCATGTCGAACTGGAAAATGCGATTCCGGGATTCTGGCCAGATTTAGACTAGGACCGTATTTATATCGTCGTCCTACCGGAGGAAATTAGTCCACATATACGAAATGTGATCGTGTATGCGTTCAGGAAATGTTTTATCTCGTGGATGCCTTTTAATCATACTTGCCATGTACACGGTGCTAGTGCGTTTCATTTACCGTGAGAGAGGTCGTCAATGTATTGTTATGTGTGGATGGATGATTACATGATGGATTATTCATGATCATACCATGACTTGGCATGGTTTGTTTTTCGAGTCTCAATCTTATCAAACTTATACCGCTAACGGTGAGATGCAAGCCCTAGTGAGCGTATTCGGTTGCCTAAGAGTGTCTTCCCCCGAGTCTTTGTATAACATGATGGATTCGGATTTTGTATTCCCTATGCTCTTATCATTATATATTGAATTGCCTATTTATCCTTATCGTATCTCACATGTATATCTATATATGCATGCTTCTACTTTTGTATTTCCTTTTATGTACGTTTAATGTGATATGGCTGGGAGAACCCGGAGTTACTCCCCACTGACTTGTGGCGTTCATGTTTTTCATGGATGAACAGGTTGCTTGATTGGATGACTTTTTGCTTATATTTTGGGTTCGGGTGTGAGCTAGCGGGCGTTGTCCCTGGATGAAACACCTCTAGACGATTTTTAGCTTGTTTGCTAAACACTTTGGCATTTATAACATTTTGAGAGACTCGTCTCTTTGTTGTATTTCGTACTTTAGTTTGTAATATTTGACACTCCTCGTATACTTCTCTTGCATGTATAAAAGTTTTTAAAAGCTTCATATTTCCGCTATATAATTCACATGCTTGTATGTTTTATATTTCCGCATTCGCGAGGGTTGTCACAGTTGGTATCAGAGCTTTATCGCTCCCGACGCACACACGTGAACCCTAAACTTAAATTACTTGACCTTGAAATAATAAATGAGAGATGGGTAGACTTAAGGACCTAAGGTGGTAGTCTTTGGTGTACTTGATGTTTGTTAGGTTCTAACTTGTTTGTTGATTGTGTTGAGTGATGTTATGTTTGTTTGTATCTACCGTCTTAAGGTGGATCATGTGTTACCTAGAAGAAGTATCCTCTACCGAAGGTTGAAGATTGACAAGCCTAATTGAAGTGTATTTCTTCCTCATCGATGTTTTCTCTCGTCCTTAATGTATCATGCTCTCTTCCTTCTATCTAAGTGCTTCTTCATCATTTAACTTCTTTTCCCCTTGGAAATTACTCTTGTTACCTTTCTCCTCCTTATCAATTTGTACCATCAACTTCCTTATGTGACCTTTTGTGGACACCATACCCATTGGTTTGTGATATATTATACTTGGTCGGAAGAATTTTGAACTTTGTGGAATATTAGTGTTTGCTAGAATGAATTTGTGATTTGAGGAAAATGGTGTAGACCTAAGTTCACCCTTGTGGTGAGAGTAGGGATCCTTGAGGCAAGTATGGTAAGATATGTTTGATGATTTTAGTGTATAAATGCTTGTCATGACTTGTGTGTAAATAGTTCATGATATTCGATGGTGTAAGTTGAATGAGTTGGCTAGGACTTCTTAACTCATTAATAATTTAATCTTTTGGACTTAAAAGTGTAGTATTGTTTTGAAGACCATGCTTATGATATGTCTAATTGGTGTAAATAAGAAGTTTTTAATGATATCTTGAGGTGCGAAATACTTTTGAGATTAAGTGACGTCTTGTGGTTTCCTATTGTGTGTTTGTGAGTATAAGCTCGGTGGAAAAGCATTTGGCTATAGTTCTTGGATTTAAATATATGATCTTATCTTATGGTATCGGAGACTCGTTTGAAGTAGTAAGCTTTCGTTGTAAGTTGAACCATATTACTTGAGGATTATAGATATGAGCGAGATTCGATGATGTGAGCTATGATGGAAATACCTTGGGACGTTAATGATGATGTTTGACTTGAGGTTGTACTTTGTTAATAATGAACTCGTGGGCTATATGAGTTGAAAATGACCGAGTATAAGGGAGTATTTGTTAGTCCTTCAGTTAAAGAAACCTTTGAGGTTGTGTTGAATATTTGAGCTAAAGGAATGTTATTATACTTGAGTTGCAATTCCGCATTTGGGATTCCGTGTGATATGAAAGGATGGATGAATTGGGTTGTAGTCGATTTATCAAATCTAGGTGTACCTTACTTTGATGATTGTACGTGGTATGATGGTCCCTTGTAAGAGGCCTTTGTAAAGGAATAATTAAGTTGTTTTACTATCGCCCTAAGTTTGAAAGGAGAAATTTTGTGGATTAAACCTTAAACCATTACCCGTGCCGTTGTCCCTTTTCATTTCCATTCTTGAATGTTTTTGTCAAGATTGATCTTTAAGAAATCGCATGCTCGCATCTTCTTTCTTACTCGGATAGCTTCATAACTCTACCATCTGCTTTGTCTCTTCCTTGACCTCGTTATTTTCAGCGCCCCTCTCTTGTAATCTCGTGCCTTATTTATTCCCGTGTTCTCCTTGAGATTCCTTATCGTTTTCTATCTCGTTGCTCCTTCATCTTTTCTCTAGTGGATTGGATAATCCGTTTGTAAGGCTCAAAGAATAAGCGTGATGTAATTTGGGATTCTTTAGCTAGAATATGTGTCCTTGGATTGAGCAAATTTCATGTTATAATTCATCATGGGAAATAGGACTTAAGCTCTAGGATGAATCCTAATAGTGATAATTTATCCTCTCTTAGTGGTTTTAGATTTGGAGCTTGGTATTGTAGTGTCATTTTGAGAATTGAGTTGATCATGATAATAGTTCGTTGTTGTTGGATATTATAACGGTTGCTGGGTATGTCATTTGGGAATTAGATGTCTCTAATTGGTGGATTCTAAATGAGACTTTGCTTTAGGGAAATTGAGCCGGTACCCAAAGTTTGAGGAGTATTGTCATAAATGAAAATCGATTCATATTGAGTTTTAGATGAATTAGATGATTTGAATGGTTGTCTGATTGCCAAGTGATTGATCACTTGCTGTTTGGAAGTAGTACCTTCCTTTTATTCTTAAGGAATCATATTTGGAGATTAAGAAATGCTTGTTGCAAGCTTTTGATAGTGAGTGCTCAGTTGTTATGGATTATAGAGTTAGAATAGTGAACCCATTTATCTTGAAGATTAGTAACCACCATAGTTTGCTAGTGTGACTATTTGTATTTGAGGCTTCGAGCATAGTAGTGATAAAATTAAGGATATTATGGCGTATTAAAGAATCATTATAACCGATAATGGATTGTGGGTTTTCCCTTGTCGTGAGACTTTGGATGAGGCTAGTTGGATCCTAGATAATTATGTTTGTTGCGTGGATTGTGTCTTGACTTTTGAGGATGAGAAAGTTCATTGTAAATTTAGGATAATGAGTTTGAAGTAAATTGAATCAAGGGATTTTCATAGTAAGTCTCTTTTACCTTGTGGTTGTTAGCGATCATGTTTCCCTAGATATAAATACTTTGTTGGTAGTTTCTAGTAAGAGTTTTGATGAAACTAAGAAGATTAGAGTATGTAATGAATCTTTCATGTGGATTGTTAGTTGTGGAGTCTACCGTGCCGATGGACTTCAGTAGATACAAAATGGATATGAATAATTAGGTTATTGGCTTGAAATCTCATGATTATGGAATATTCTTGTAGGAATTCTGATGATTGAAAATGATGAGTTGCAAATTGGGTAAATTGCATTCTTTTGAGGAATTGGTTTATTAGTAGAGTTAGTGATGTCGAATTCTTGTAGATCTTCCTACCAACTTCATCGTGATTCTTCCTTTCCCTAAGAGTTCGATTTGTTTCGTTTTTGCGTGTTTTGTATATATTTTGTTACCCTGAATTGTGTGTGAATTGTGCGAGTCGCTCTATGTACGTGTAATGTCCTGTTATTTGATTTTATCTTTAATAAAACCTTCAAATTTCCATATTATATTTCTAATTTAACGTTTCAAAGAAGTCTAAAGATGGTTTTTGTACCTCCTTCTTGGAGAAAATAGATTTCTTTCGCTTTTATATTTGGATTTTGTGTTTGGTTGGATGTTTGGACTTGTTATTGGAGACGTCTGGTGACTAGTCCTGCACTTACTAACACTTGTTTGATTTTCAATTTCACTATTTCAACTTTGATTTGATTTTGATAGCTAGAGTTCTCGTTCGCGACGGGCACTCTTGTGATTCGTAAACAAAGTTTCGCACTTATGGAAAATCTCCTTAAACCGTTTGCGAGAAGAACCTCGTTTCATAAATTTTCCCCTTATAAAAGTTTTCGTATTAATTTTAAAAACCGTTTCTTTTCCTTGATACTTTTGTTTTCTACTCTCAAGTTTCGAGGACGAAACTTTTTAAAAGGTGGGGTGATTGTAACACCCGCAAATGTACCCTATTTTTATAGTAAAAATATTATACGAATACTTTTCAACGAAATTTAGCTTTAATTTAGAATTTAATTTCCCGAGTCGAATTTAGAATTTCCGAGTTCGTATTTGGATTTTTCGCAAGATTTCAAGTGAATCCCGTCTTAAGCCGTCTTTGACTTTTTCTTGACTTTTCCACTTACTCACCTTACATATACTCCCTCATAACCTATTTCATTCCTCACAACTCAAACACAACTCTTTTCTTCATCACTAAGAAATCCCAAAACCTAGCTTCCATAATCTTCCAACCTTAGATTCGTCATAACTCGTTCATTTCTCGCTCAAATTCACGTAAGTTCGTCTTATTCTTCCCCTCTCATCTTCCTCTATCCGTATTGGTAATAAAATTACCGTCTTTCTCGCTTTTTAAATTATCCGTCTTTCTCAAGGTGAATGATATTCATCTTTTATTATCTAATTGTATGTAGGTGGAGACTAGGAAGGTTTAGAAATCGATTAAGACGCGAAAAGGTAACGGTGAAGGATTACTCGATATCATTTACGTGTTTAACATGATTTCTATGTTAGAATTCTTATTTAGAATACGATTAGAAAGCTTAG
>JAIUZE010028828.1:0-12971 GCA_022085475.1 Heliosperma pusillum
ACCGTGACTTGGGTCAAGACATCTCCATTTTTTTCTAAACTCAACCATCATCAACTATTATCATAAATCATCAATTCTCATACCAATTATCAACTAACAACAACTATCATCAACAACCCAATTCCTATGATTACTAATCTTATTCTAAATACGATTACTAACATAGAAAACACATTAAAAACACGTAAATGATATAGAGTAACCCTTCACCGTTACCTTTTCGCGTCTTTAATCGATTTCTAGAAAGTCTCCACCTACAATTAGATAACAAAAGATGAATATAATTCACTTTTGAGAAAGACGGATAAATTGAAAAGCGAGAAAGACGGTAATTTTATTACCAATACGGATAGAGGAAGCTAAGAGGGGAAGAATAAGACGAACTTACGTGAATTTGAGCGAGAATTGAGCGAGATATGACGAATCTAAGCTTGGATCAAAATGGAGGCAAGGTTTTGATGGGGTTTCTTAAGGAAGAAGAAATGTTGAGTTGTGTGAGTTAGGTTAGGGTTAGGAGGGAGTATGAGATGTGTAAGGGAAAAAGTCAACAAAAAGTCAAAGACGGCTTAAGACGGGATTCACTTGAAATATCGCGAAAAATCCAAATACGAACTCGGAAATTCTAAATTCGACTCGAAAAATTAAATTCTATATTAAAACTAAATTTCGCTGAAAAGTATCCGTAAAATATTTTCACTATAAAAATAGGGTACATTTGCGGGTGTTACATTTCTCCCAGAGGAGGTCATGCATCAGCACCATTGATCAGAATGAGGAAGCCTACTGGTTTTATCAGGAAAGTCTATTGGTCTCTGGTGGTTGTTGTTTACTATGGCATGTGGATAAGCAGGAACAAGTGCAGAGTGGATTCCTATGTTATCAGGCCTGAGAAGCTACTCCAGGAAATCAGATGTAAAGCTAAACTTCGTTTGATGCAATTGGAGATATGGAAGATAAAAGAGGAGGAGTTTAATTGGTGTAGGGCTAAGGAATTAATGTAATTTAGTTTGTTGACCATCTATGTTTGTAATGTTAATTTCTGGGTGATTTCACTTGGTTTGTAAAAGGATGATGTATTGTTTGGCCATGGGCCTTATTAATCATACTTACATTTGCACCAAAAAATAAACATCTAAAACCATAGCTTTCTTTTTAAGAAATATATTTATCTTTAATATCTCAAAATATTGTTGTAAGGATATTATTAGAATCCTAGGTTGATGCAAACAGGGAAACGTGCCATAGAGGCCGATTTCCTCATCATCCCGCAACCCCAGGTGTTTGCCTATGAGCACGCAACCCTATGAGGCACAAACCCTAGGTTTCACGAAACCCTAGGTGGCACAATCACTGAGTGGGATTATTAGATTAACAACAAATTGAGATAAAATGTATTAGAAACCCTAGGTAGCATGACAACTCATAAGTTGTATTACTAACAATAGAATTGCACAAATACATCATCTACTAAAACTTTTGATAAATATAAAAATACTCTGCAGAGTCTATAGATCCCTATGAAATACTCAAGAGGGGGGGTGAATTGAGTATCTACCACTTTTTCGACTTTGATCGAATGATATTTATATTTTTGAATTTATTGACTAAATTCAAATAATACAAATACCACACAATACTAAAAACAATAAAAACGATAAGTAAATATGCACAGCGGAATTTTGAAGTGGTTCAGCTTCACACCCCGAAGCCTACGTCCACTATTCTCGATTAATTATTTTAGTACCTCTCCCCGGATTACAAAATAATCAACCCCTTTTACAACTAACTATAGTTGTAATTGTGAGTATCGCTAAACACTCGACTTCCTCTCGTTACAAAGAAAGTAATAAGAATATCTCAAAAATTGTTCACACAATTGAACGAATAAGAGATAAATCTATGACCACTATTCTCCAAACGATACTTGACAAATGTTGACTTGAGTAACACGACTTTCCAACAAGAAAATAATTTTGCAAATAAAAGCTCTTTTAAAACATTAACAAAATTATGCTCACAAATTATATGTTTGGGAAAGTTATATGATAGTGTTGATAACACCTTCTATTTATACTAAAAGATAAATAGGAATTCTTGTTGTTCAAGGTTTTTACAAAGCACACGTGAAGAACAATTCTTATCATAAAGAAACCCTTAAGAAATTTTGTCTTACCCAAACACTAATAATAACCCACTGTCAATGCGTGTATCTTAGAGTTTGAGTAAGATTTGAAACACTAAAAATTATCCTTTACTATAAGGCATAAGCCATGCATGTTACGTAAGAAGGGCATATAAACAACTTGAGTCAAACTCAAATTGTTGCACCTTCATATCTTACACGTGATGCTTACCGAAAATAGGAGGCCAAATAGCCAAATTGGTAAAAAAGTGAAGTGTTTTTGCCGGATTGGTAAATAAAGTTTCACATTAACCAAATTGGTAAAAAAACTTGACACTTGTTACCAAATTGGTAAAAAAGTTAGGATTTGATATAAATTTGGTACTGAAAAAAAAATCCTTATGCGCCATATGAATAAACGTAAATTCTCCTTTACGGCGGGCACTATTTGTCTTAAGTTTAAGACGGGTCAAATACATACCAACCGCTTATTGCCTAGAATATACAAAATATTTTTTCTTTATTACAACTATGTCACTATGTTGTAATATTTGACCCGTCTTAAGCTAAGTGTCCGTCTTAAGCAAAACTTATTGATAAATAAAAAAAACAAGGTAAGCAATGTTTAGGTGAGTGTAACAAAATCGATCGAAATTGTAACCTTAAACCGAATCAAAACCTTGTTTAAAACCCAAAAAGCTTCATTATATATATTTTTCCAGAATCGGTTACTCAATTTATTATCTTCTTAACAAAATATTATATCTAATTCAAGAACTAAAAAGGTTCCAAGCTTGTTTTACGTTTTTCCTGAATCAAATACTTCGTAATAATGTCTCAAGCTAGAGGGTATGTTAATGGAACAACGCAAACTCAGGATGTCATGTACGACATTAACTCGACTCAAATGTGAAAGTTTTTTTACCAATCCGGCGAGATCCCTCCACTTTTTTTACCAATTTGGTTATTTGGCCAAAATAGGATAAGGTTTTGCATATTTGGATCAAAGGCAAATTACTAATTATGAAACCAATTTTAGCTAAAATAAAATTTTAGTATCCTAATTAATCACATATTGTTACAACTCATTGGTTGTTACAAATTAGGATTATCTTTAGGATATTGTAAACTTGTAAATATTTGAAAAGACAATTTTGACTCCAAATAAAAACCGTTTTATAAAAACAAACTAAATTAAGTATTTTATAAAATTCAAATTCTTATGTGTAAAAAATATAAAATAAACTTTCTCCCAAAAATGTCGTGTTACATAATCACCCCAAGTTATAGTACAATCGACTATAACCTAGACTATGAGTGTATCAAGTTATAGTTACAACTATAACTTAAGACAGTCTCAAAACAATTATTAAATATCGTAAAGGAGAGACGAACTTAACTACTAAATAATCTTCCTTGAAAATTCTTCAGTCGTAAGGTCCTTTCATTATCTTGATCACGAACTCAAACCGCATTGTCAAATCGTCACTTTTGCAATTTGTAACCTCGTTAATCTATAAATACTTAACAAACAATTACGTGCAAACTTATATAATAATTATAACACTCTTGTCATTATCAAAACATAAAACGTATTAAGGACACGGTACACGGTCCAACAATTTCCCCCTTTTTGATGATGGCAAGTCTTCTAGATTTGTTTCTACGATTTAGTTCCCCCTCAACCCAAAAACAATCATAATTGCAAATACATCAAATTAACGGTTTGACACATGAACTAAGTTTTAGCACCTAAGGACCTTAAGAGACATATGATCTTGACAAGGAGCAAGCTTAGGCAAATAACGCTATTCAAGTCCATTTACTTTCCCCCTCTTGACATCATCGAAAAGACGAGAACAAATATAAAATGACTAGAATAATACAAACCAAAGCTAATTATATAACCAAGTCAAAATCACACATCACAAAATGAAATTAAGTTCCTAAGAATAGAAACCATGACATCGTCTATGGTAACGACTAAGCAAAAATAAACAACATAATTAAGTCATAACCATAACAAAAGAAGTAGTTATAAGGGTAAGACGGATATAATATGAGTAGGCCAGAATAGTAGGTAGGCTAGAATCATAAGCGAAGGTTTAATTTGTAGATTTATTTTTGGGACGGAACGGTACTCCATGCGCGAGATATGGTCGAACCAAAATATACCTCCTTAGACACGAGTCACACAACCTTCTCCATTATTAATTCAACTCGTAACTCCTCCTTGACAGTCACCAACATTGAACCGTGTGCTTGCACTTTGGATGCACAACAATAGTACTCTTCTCCAACATTTGAGCATCAACATACTTCATAAATTCAACCAAACAAAGATCAAGAGCAGTCGGCACACCTCATGTACTCGTACTTCCATTACCCGTAACTCCCTTCAGCTTTTTTTTTTTTTTTCACTGTCCCACACAACATTCCTGCATTCAATGAGACGGGGGCAAAGAACTGAAGTAATTCAATCGCGTAAGTATATTACCATTAAATTGAGTTATAGGACTTCATCTCTTATCAATTCCGGCTCTAATATAACATCGATCATCTCGAATTTGAACAACCATCGCGGCGCAATCCCGTCACACGCACCCTTCGTAGCGACATCTGAATCACCTTCGTCCACATAGAGGACAACTCTTCTTCCCCAAATCCCTTTTCCTCTTCCAGGTACCACGTTTGCTCAATTAACCCGTACCACAGACGATTTTGATGGTTGACTTTATTTTAAAAAAATAGCTAGGACAGTTTGAGGAAGGCCTTGTTTGCGGGTAATTTTTGTGATGTTTTTCTTTTACCGTAAAACGAACATGATGGGTGATGGTAAATGGGTTTAAATGTTTAATAAGGATAGTAGTTGAGTCTTAATGGGAATGGTAAAGAAGCATTTACGCAGGGTCTTTCTAGCAATAAGATTTAAGTATGTTGGAAATAAGACTTGACATTGTTCTATAACATATCAACTAGTTTTAATGCCCGTGAAATTCACGGGGTGTACTGAGATTGTGGCGCTTTTGTCTTTTGATTTTATGTATTGTTTATACGGAGTTTTTAAACTTTTGATTTGTCAAAGTACTTATATAGTATGATTATTTAACACGTGTTTATGATATGTAGACGGTTTTGTAGCTTAACGTCACTGTATTGCAAAAATTGTAGTAATAACTAATAATGTTTTCGGGCGATAGTTTCTTCGCCTCTATTTATTCCTTACATAATTATAATTGAAGCTAAGACTTTTAGTAGCTCTTGTACTTATATTTCCTTTTTCGAAAACGGCTGTATTTCCATTTTTTGGCTACCTTGTCTTTTGTGTTTGTTGTATCCGCTTATTATCCATGCCTTTTTCCTTTGTGTCGTGGACTCGTAGTCTTCGCTTCCTGTGTTATATCTTCTTGTTTTGACACGTTTTATACTTTTATTCAGGCTTCTATATATTTGTGATATTATTACTCTTGGGCCCTTGGCCTAGCTTTATCCGCTTCCCATCATGCCTCTTTCTTTTGTGTTGTAGTCTTCATTTCCCGTGTCATATGCCTTTTTCTTTGTGTCGTAGTCTTCATTTCCTGTGTCATATCTTTTTTTTACATGTTTTATTTAGGCTTCTATATGTGGCATTATTACTCTTGTTCATAAGATCTGCGTGTTCCATTATTCTCCCCGTTTCTAGTCAAATCATAAAAACACAAGTAAGCAAATGCAAGTAGAAAACAACCATCGATGAAGAATCGAGCAATTATACTTAGAAAGAGTTTGTTCAGAACTTAAGAACCACGGAGTATATTAAAAAGTGAAGTAGGAAAATGTCTCACTACGGGAAATTGCAAAAGTAATTTCGTAAATAAAAATAATTATAATACTAATAATACTGATTAATCGGGGAAAAAACTAATGCAGTATCAAATACAATACGAGTACTAATTTGACGGCACACACATGAACTCCAAATTTTAGAGGCCCCAGCTATTTACATAATGAACGTTTTTAGTTAGTTCATTCATTGTCGTTTAGAGCTAAATTTTAATGGTTATTTATAACTTATTTGAGTTGAAGTCAATTTAGTTGTAGTCGTCGTTAAACTATAAAGTTTATTTACTGAACAGTTTTACATTATTCCCTTTTCCAATAATCCATTTTCTCTTAACTCTTCAAAACATAACAAAATTTGACCCCATATTTTCCAATTCTTTCAGTAAATTAAGTCTCATAAATATCCACAACACTGTGATCAACAACGTTTGGTTTGGTCTTTTACTGACCATACTTTGTTAAGTGATTTTATCACAATTAAGAGTACAAGTCAAAAAAACTATAACAGTATTGGTGATGTAAAATAAGCTAAGTAAAGGGTATACCAACCAATCTTGCGGTTCAATATACACAAAAGACGGGGTCGGGTTGCCTCTCACATAGAGGCAAGTAGGAGGACATTTGGAAAATCAAATGAAAGGCAAGTAGGAGGACATTTGGAAAATCAAATGAGAGGCAAGTAGGAGGACATTTGGAAAACCAAATGAGTTTTCACTTGCCTCCAAACAACGCGATCCATCTTCATTGAAGACGGGTATGCCCATTTTCAATGAGACTGGTGGTCAATATAAGCCTCCAAATTCCAAAATAGAGCATTGTGTCATTTACATATAATGACATCCTAGAAGTGGAGTTAACTTATTTACTATATGTACCAATTACCATCATTGATTTCTACATTAACACAAATCATAGAATAAGATGGTCTCTGTAACACCCCACGTTATTTGAAGAGGTCCATTGATAGGCTTAAATGACTAGTGCTTAAAAGGATTGAAAGTACTACTCATATCAACAAAGTGCACTTTCTTTTCTGGTCATCCATGCAAAAGAACTCAAAAGTTAAGCGTGCTTGACTGAGAGTAGTCTTAGGATGGGTGACCTCCTGGGAAGGTTCCCGGGATGCGCATGAGTGAGGACAAAATGCGCTGGAAAGGACCCGTGTTGATCTGTGGGCCATGTACACAGCCTGGAGAGCTATCATGAGTGACCGCTCCCGACCCAAGGTTTGGGGCGGGGTGTTACAAATGGTATCAGAGCAACCCTGCGACCGTGTGGTGAGCCTGTGGTCGGGAGTACCCGGGTCACCCACCTAGCGGGGGAGGATTCTGGGTTAGCGGTTAGGCTCCCAGGCGCAACGAGGACGTTGCGTTCTTCAAGTGGGGGTGATTGTAACACCCCACGTTATTTGAAGAGGTCCATTGATAGGCTTAAATGACTAGTGCTTAAAGGGTTTGAAAGTACTACTCATATCAACAAAGTGCACTTTCTTTTCTGGTCATCCATGCAAAAGAACTCAAAAGTTAAGCGTGCCTGACTGAGAGTAGTCTTGGGATGGGTGACCTCCTGGGAAGGTTCCCGGGATGTGCATGAGTGAGGACAAAATGCGCTGGAAAGGACCCGTGTTGATCTGTGGGCCATGTACACAGCCTGGAGAGCTATCATGAGTGACCGCTCCCGACCCAAGGTTTGGGCCGGGGTGTTACAGTCTCACCGTGAGATGGTCCTCTTTTGCAAAAATTCATTCACTTTCAGCTAATAATAAAAGAGTGACTTTTTGTACAAACCATCTCACAACATAAGTTCGGCTCATACGATAATTACGGGTTAAATGTTGAGTTTGTTTTTGTACTTTTTCCTAAACTGGCAAAGGTCATACAACACTATGTCGATTTGGGTGATTAACGATTTACATACACTTACGTTTGCGGGAGGCCTCATTGACGACAATGAATTGAAACGTACAAGACAATCAACAAATCAAAATAGTAGGCCGCCAGCTTGAGTGCTACTGCTTTACCGGAGCACTAAACTAATATTCAATTACATAATCAGTAGAAAACAATCAACAAAATAAAGCAATTGATGAACTTAGCTAATAAGACTCACCCAAATTGTATCATACTCCCTTCATTCCACTTTAATACCAAATTAATAGTACATCATCTTGGAGTATCGCCACTAAAACAAATGTTCCTTGATATACTTTGCACAGATAAACGTTAATTGAAAGAGGAAAATGAGAGCAAAAAAGAAGATACCTGAGTGTTAAGTTGACTGATTGGAATTTAGGCGGTGTATTTGGGGGATGGCGTCGGGGTGGTCGTGGTACAACCGCAGTCGTTGTACCCAGTTTGGCTGTGTCAAGACAAATTTGGGGGTTGGGAATGCGCGTTTGTTGTGGTAGTATAACATTTTAGGTGGAATTCGGAAAGTTTACATACAGTAATTGCTGTTACAATGGGTGTTACGATTAAAGAAGAATATGAAGCAGACTGGTGTAATTAAGAGGTAATTATTTTGATCTTTATGGTGGTGAATGGTGATAAAGGAGAAAGCGAGAAGATGACGGCTGACTGTGCTGAGCAAAAAAAATAAAGGTCAAAAGAAGGTGGAGTAGCTTATCATGATGTGGCATCATGGGTAGATGAGTTTTCTGATGTGGCGAAATAACATATAAGCTGTTTGTCTTTTTATTATATTTATAGATAGGTAGTTGGGTAGGATAATTGGAATAAGATTTGGTTATGACAAAATTTAGTAATTAATTTATGCAAAGCAATTAACATATCAATCAATCTCATAATATAATATGCATTTTATCATAAATTATACGTAGCAGTGGAATATACGGACACAGTCATACAATCTCGTCTAAAACTAGTCAGTCATTTAAGAAAATAAATATTTTTGACGGTTTTAGATGCCACCAATTAAACCAATTTCCAATCTTAACGTCTCAAAACGTTCTCTAGCTAATGACAAAGTCGAAATATCGTCCCATTGTTTCTCAGTACTACAAAATTCAAGTTTTATATTCCCCTTTTTTCACATGGTCTCGTAAGAAGTTAATG
This sequence comes from Heliosperma pusillum, assembly GCA_022085475.1. NCBI lineage: Eukaryota > Viridiplantae > Streptophyta > Magnoliopsida > Caryophyllales > Caryophyllaceae > Heliosperma > Heliosperma pusillum. The sequence continues at coordinate 9,019 of JAIUZE010028828.1, forward strand.
TCTGAATTCGATTTTGAAAAAGGGTATAATTGAAGGTATTATATGAGAATCGTCTTGGGTAATTTCTAATTTGAAAGAATCGTTATTGTTCTTACACACAAAAATAAAAATTAGATTCTTGTAATGAGAGCACATACCTAAATAACGTGAGCATCGTTTCTCATAAGTAAGATTCGGAAATCCTCTTTTGTTTCCCCTGAGTTCAAGCTAGGGGTAATAGTAGCTTCTGTTGTAACGTTGATATTGTCCAACTCATACAACACGCTACGCTCCTCTTTGGCAGGCTTATGAGAGGGTTATGAAAGGAGCATATTAGCAATAAAAAAATCTTCATGAATAGTAATTGCTCCCTCTCACTTTAGCCTGCAAACAATTTAATTTTGAATTTTTGGTACCCAAGCTAAGTTGGGTCCTTTCTTGTTAGTAACACGAAATATTTCATCTTTACGAACCCAAACCTGTCTCACAATTTTCTTTTTAATGGGTAAACTAGATCGACTAGTGTTAGTGTATCTAGGTTTCACTTGTTTAATAATAGGTCGGGTAGGATGGTTAGATTTAGCATTGAAAGTAGTAGCATGAGTTTTCCTTTTATAATCACGATTTATTGGATGTGTAAATCCACCGTCATAATTCCATCTAAACTCATCACCTCTAACCTCTACATGTTCCTTCTCTTCTTCTATTTCTTCTTCATTAGAGACCGACTCTTTGACAAATTTAATCCCTTCATTTAAATCAACTTGTCGCTTGACACATGAATTTAGGATATGACCAGATTTACCGCAGTAAGTACATATTAAATACTCTGGTAAATCCACATATTTCCTCTTCCTAAAATCACGACCAGAAGGGCTAGATTTGCATTTATCATGATCTCTACAACCATAGCACTCATGTCCTAATCCCATTTTCATGTTATTATCTGATTGCTCGGCCAGGAAATTAAGAACTTTAGTGCTACCTTCCCACTTATCATAGACTTTTCTAGCATGACTAAGTAAATCTTTTAAAGACTCAATTTCTTTTCGACATTCTTTATGGTCAGTCTCTGTCTCTTTAGGAACATCACTCTCTAAATATTTTTTGCGAAAATCTAGAAATCTTTGATTTAGTAGAGTGACTTCCATAGAGTGTTGTTTCTTGACTTCAATTAATTTAGAATTCAAATCTTTCAATTGCTGAGAGAGAGAATCATTTTCCTCCTTTAATTCCGAAGTTATAGCTTCGTGAGCTATAATCTCAGATTTTAGAAAATCGTTTCCCTCTTTTAGATCTGAAGTTATAGCTTCATTAGCTATAACCTTAGATTCTAGAAAATTATTTTTCTCTCTTGGTTCTGAAGTTATAGCTGTTTGAGCTATAACCTTAGATTCCAAAATAGTTTTTTGAGACTTAATTGATTCCAAAGTTATAGCTGAATCAGATGTAACTTTAGAATTCAATTTCTTAACTTTAGATTTTAAAACTTGATTTTCTTCAACAATGTCGAGAATTTGTTCTTTCAAATCAATTAATTCAAGATGTTGTTCACGGCATTGATCAAGAGTTTTCTCAAAATATTCAATGAGTGAATTTTTTGACAATTTCTTGACTTGCTTCTTAAGACGAATAAAACTTACCTCGTCGTCTTCATCTTCAAGGTCTGAAGTACTTGAATTTCCCATAAGGCACACTTCAATCCTTCTTCGAGTACCATCATTATCATCAGAATCTTCATCATCTTTTGAATCCAGTTCTCCCCAAAGGGATGCTAGCATAAATTGTTTTTACTCTTTCTTGGTCTTCTCTCTTTTAGCTTTACATTTTATTTCTTTCCATGTGGGACAATCTTTGATCATGTGATCAATATCACCACATTTGAAACAACCTTTGTTCGATGAAAAAACATTCGAACCACTAGGTTTTTTGACAACTTTTGATTGCTCTTGCCTCTTCTTAAAAATAGAATCTTTAAAACGAATAGCAAAAGTAATCGTATCATCCTCAATGTCAGAATCATCATCGCTTGAAGTAGCTTTTAGAACTATCCCTTTACCTTTACTTGATTCACTAGCATGCTTATTAAGAGTAAGTTCATGCGCCATAAGTGAGCCAAGCAATTCCTGATAAGAAAGTGAGGATAGATCTTTAGCTTCTTCAATTGCAGTGACCTTGGGTTGCCACCTTTTGGTTAAGCTCCTCAAGATTTTTCTGACAATATCCTCGGACTCAATTAGTCTACCAAGATTTCTGAGTTCATTGGTAATATTGGAAAAGCGAGCAGACATGCTATTTATGCTTTCATCATCCTCCATAGAGAACAATTCATATTGTTGGATAAGCAAGTCTACTCTGTGCTTTTTCACAAGAGATGTACCTTCATAGGCTAGTTCAAGACTATCCCATATTTCCTTGGCAGTCGTACATGAAGAAATGCGATCAAATTCAGTTTGAGTTATGCCATTTTGCAAAAGACTCATAGCTTTTGAATTTTTCTCAGCTTTCTTGTACTCTGCCTCGGTATAGTCATCCTCGTTCTTTTCATGGGCGATGCCTTCAGCGGAAGATACTAAAATTTTTGTAGGACCTTTTTGAATAATTTTCCAGCATTCCCAATCATGACTGTGACAACCCTCGCGAATGCGGAAATATAAAACAAACAAGCATGTGAATTATATAGCGGAAATATGAAGTTTTTAAAACTTTTATACATGCAAGAAAAGAATACGAGGAGTGTCAACTATTACAAACTAAAGTACGAAATATACTACATCAAGAGACGAAGTCCCTCCAAAATGTTAACAAGTAAAAGTGTTTAGCAAACAAGCTAAAATCGTCTAGAGGTGTTTCAATCCAGGGACAACGCCCGCTAGCGCACACCCGAACCCAAAATATCAAGCAAAAAGCCATCCATGCAAGCAACCTGTTCATCCATGAAAAACATGAACGCCACAATCAGTGGGGAGTAACTCCGGGTTCTCCCAGCCATATCACATTAAACGTACATAGAAGGAAATACAAAAGTAGAGCATGCATTCATATAGATATACATGTGAGAAACGATAAGGATAGATAGGCAATTCAATACTATAATGATAAGAGCATATGGAATACAAATCCGAATCCATCATGTTATACAAAGACTCGGGGAAGACACTCTTAGGCAACCGAATACGCTCACTAGGGCTTGCATCTCACCGTTAGCGGTATAAGTTTGATAAGATTGAGACTCGACAAACAAACCATGCCAAGTCATGCGATGATCACAATAAATCCATCATATTATCATCCATTCAAACATACCACTACATAGACGTATGCCAATCATGCAATGACCATGAACAATATCATGAAATCACGCATTCAAGAACGACACAAGACGACAACTCTCACGGTAAATGGAACGCACTAGCATCGTGTACATGGCAAGTATGATTAACAGGCATCCACGGGATAAACATTTCCCTGAATGCATACACGATCACATTTCGTATATGTGCACTAATTTCCTCCGGTAGGACGACGATAATAAATATCCGGTCCTAGTCTAAACCTGGCCAGGATCTCGGAATATAACGTTTTCCGATTCGACGTGCGATAAAACGTTTCGCACCCAAGACTCGGTCTTACACATGACGCCGAGTACCCCAACTTCGGTAGATCAATTCACGAAAGAGGCGGAAAAACAGCTCAAGCCTCATAACATGCGGTACGCTACATGCAAATAACACCACCTCGCAAGTACACAACATTTGACGGCCGGGTCGAACAACGCATAGCGTTCAACTCCCAACAACGTCGTCGTATGCCACTACACATGCAATTAAGCAGTAGGATACCTCTCCGTTCCGACATTCCAGCCTTACGAACGGGAAGGTAGCCAAGGGAAATGAGAGTACAATGCACAATACAAAATAGTGCTCAAACCGACTCATTTGTAAAAACCGACTCAAAGTGGAAACATATCGAAA
>JAIUZE010028829.1:0-12940 GCA_022085475.1 Heliosperma pusillum
ATATATAAGGATATAGATACATGAAGTATGAAACGGTAAGCATCATATTATAGATAGACTCGGGGAAGACACACTTAAGCAACTATATACACATTAGGGCTTGCATCTCACCGATAACGGCATATACTTGATAAGATAGAGACTCGACATATAAACCACGCCAAGTCATCCAACGGTCACAAATAATCAACATATAATCATCCATTTAAACGTACGAATACGTTTACAAACATCTCTGACGGTAAATGACACGCACTAGCACCATGTACTTGGCAAGTATGATTAAATCGCATCCACGAGATAAACATTTACCTGAACGCATACACGATTAACATTTCGTATATGTAGACTCATTTCCTCCCGGTAGGACGACGATAATAATACGGTCCTAGTCTAAACCTAGCCAAACTCTCGGAATCACAGTTTCTGATTCGACATGCGATAAATATTTCGCATCCAAGACTCGGTTAAACACAGAAGCCGAGTACCCCAAATTCGGTCACAACTACTACTCGAAAGAGGCCGAGTCGATCAACGCATTGCGTTCGCCTTCCAACAACGTCGTCATATCCCCACTAAAATATGCATTTAAGTATTAAGGATACATCTCCTTGTTCCGACATTCCAGTTTAACGAGCGAGGAGGTAGCCGGGGAATAAGAGTTCATAGCACTCAACAATTAGTGCTCAAATCATAACATATGTAAAACCGACTCAAAGAGGGATATATGAAAAACCGTCACAAAACATGCGATACAAGCGAATGGGATATCATATATTCTAAACATTAATATTTAAAGTTATTACGTAAATTTATACGATAAAGGAACCATGCAAACTGTTATAAATGAAAGTGTAAGAAAATATAGAAAAATAAAGGCAGCGTGTGCCAGCCGGCCGAGTAGACCGGCCGCCGGCTACCCGGCTGGCACCCCAATAACATTTGAAAATCATCAAAAATACAGCATGATCCAGCCGGTCAAGTGGACCGGCTGCCAGCTACCAGCTACCCGGCTGGACCATAAGTCATATGAGAAATAAGAGGAAGGAATGGGATGTGTCTCAGCCGGTCGGCCGGCTGAGACCTACTTAACACCAAAATTATCACGTAACACCAATAAAACATCAGCCAACTCTCAACCGGTCAGCTGCTTGGCGGCCGGTCGGCCGGCTGGGACAATATATGCACGAAATTCACTTATTTAACCCAATAATCATACAACAAACATCAACTATAATCAACACTCATTAATAATTATCAACAAACAATAACCATCAACAACAATCACAAATTCTATAATACTAGTCGTATCCTAAATACGTTTACTAACATCAAAAACACATTAAAACACGTAATAATATCGAGTAACCCTTCACCGTTACCTTTTCGCGTATTCAATCCTCGTTTAGGTCCTCCTCTACTAGGTAGTAGTCTTTGTCGAGGTCTTGAAGGTCTCCACCTACAATTGGACAATAAAAGATGAATATAATTCACCTTTGAGAAGACGGATAATTTGAAAATGAGAAAGACGGTAATTTGATTACCAAATAAGATAGAGGACGAGAAGAGGGGAAGATTATGACGAAAACTAGCGGATTTGAGTAAGAATTGGATGAGTTGTGACGATCTTGAGCTTGATCAAAAATGGAGATTAAGTTTTTGGTTACTTGTTGAGGAAGAAGGAGTAAGTGGAAAGTGAGTGAGGGAGTTAGGTTTTAAGGGGATATAAGGTGAGTAAGTGGAAAAACATGGAAAAAGCCCAAAAGCGCCTTAAGGCGTAACTCACACGGATGTTCGAGTAAAGTCCGAATACGAACTCGGATTTGCTAAATTAGACACGGGAAATTAAATTCTCGACTAAATCTAAAATTTCGCTGAAAAGTATCCGTATAATATTTTTAATATAAAAATAGGGTACATTTGCGGGTGTTACACTAAAGGTATAAATGAATAAAAAGGGATAAACATCGAAAACCGTCATTTAAAGATGTAAATAAGGCATAATTTAAATCTAACAACGATAAACATGATTCAATACATGATACATAAGCATTAGACCAGGTTTAAGAAATATAATCAATAAGAAACATAGATCTCATCTCAAAACAACATGTTTGGAAACCTTCTCAAACAAGGTTCAACTTTATACTGTTATAACATGAGTTCTAGACATGGTAATGCCGTAATTTCAACTGGAGGTGATAGCTTCTCCACTTAAAATTTTAACGATAGGTCACAAGCCCAAAACAACCAAGAAATGAGAGAGATATGACAATTTTACGAAAGTTGATCATGGGGGTTCGAAGCCGGGTGCCTGGCGGCCGGCTTACATGCTAGGCCTCACTCCAACAACAAAAACAACATTCATATACAACGATGTCCTAGCCGGCTGGCTGGCTGGCAGCCGACCCGTAAGCTGGCACACTGAACCTCCCAGCCAGGTGAGTGACAGGCAGCTGGCCCACAGGCTGGGACATTTTCTTCACCTGGTTAGGACTTCCAGCCGGGTGGGTGGGCGGTGGACAGCCCCCAGGGGACTCCCTATACCCAAAAATTCACCAATTAACATCAGGAGATTCCCAGCCAGCCCGACCATCAGCGGTCAGTACCCCGACTGGGGCACCTTTACTCCGAAAACACCCCAAATCTAACTTTAAGACGTACAAACTCAAACTCATTTATCGTTATCAACATAAACCATCACCAGTCAACATCATGCACAATATATGGGTATCAACACATCCATATACATGAATTAAACCGTCATTAGTGTTTTTAAAGCATTTTCAAATGGTTAAGAGGGGAATTAGTACAAAAAATACTAACTTTCATTATAAGAAGATATATGAATCATATTTAAATATTTCAACATGTGACTACATCGCTTACAAATAACTCGTGTTTCTCACCAATACTACTCTAAAACACACAAAAAAACACATGAAAGGGTGAGATCGAGTAACCTGTCAACATTACCTTATTAGAACTCCAATTAAGCAATCCTTAAGATAGGTAATGATACTAATAGATTCCTTTAACCCAACTCTTTAAAATTCCACCTTTTTATGACAATTAACATGCTAAGACACTCAAACCGAAATTTTAGAAAATTGGTCTTAATACAAAGTTAGAAGTTTCATTCTTTTCTTTCATTTAAAGGATGAGGACGGTGAGCAGATTCCGAAACACTAAACAAAATTCAATTCCGTTAAGAAACGAAGAAATTATGTTCGTCTTTAGATTAGATCTAAAAAATGGGTTTTAGACAAAGTTGGAGGAAGAGGATATTTTATGGTATGAAAAGGAAGAATAGAATGAGAGAAGAATAATGATGTATAAATCGTGAAAGTTTCATTGAGAGACGAAGAAATGACGTCCGTCTTAAGCTTTTTTGGGTTATGGAGGTTTATTAAGGGTGGTTTTAGTGTTGAGGAAGAAGAAGGTGATGCTGAAATGTGAGGAGGGAGTGGAGATTTATAGTGGTTTGTTTTGAGAAGGTGAGTAGAAATAGGACCAATATTTAAGGTGGGTATTTACCCACTCGAATGTTCGAGTAGAGTCTGATTATGGGCTCATAAAGGACTGAAATACGACGCTTTCCACCCTCCTAAACTACTTTCTATATAACAATAATTTAAAGCTACGAAATCATAAATTATCGATTTAAAATATTTTAACCAATAAAAGTAAAAAAAGGAAATTATAAAATTTACGCCTTTAGTAAATTACCCATTATCATAAAATCGAGGGTGTTGTAAAGCGGGTTTACGTGGTCGATTGATCAAGCACACAATGTTGGTGTGTATCAAGACGATGTAGAATGCAAGTTAGAAATAGAGAAGAGATTAGAAAAGTGAACTTCATAGTTAGTTAAAGAAATGGACAGAAACAAGTAACAACAAAACTTCACAGTTTTAATGGGACTCAGTTTTGTTTGCGTTCCTTATAGGAGGTGCATAATTCTATGCGTTTTTTCGTTAAAGGTTTCCGGCTGCAGCAATAAAGGGCAAAGACATGGACTCCTAGAAGTATGGATTGTGATCAATCTTTTTGGAAAGAGTTAAAGCGTGCTACTCAAATTCTAAAACTAATAAATAATACCTTGATGGTTTGCAGAATATTACGTCTTAAAAATAGACGGGATCCTGAAAATGTATACGGTTTTTTACTGGAACCTGAAATTGACTCTAATTATTTTAAAAGCACCATATTTGTACGTTCACAACTCTGAGGTTAACCAAAGTGTTCGAGTAATGTTTTATAAATAGACTTACAAAATATCATAATAACGCGGCATATGCTAAATATATCGTCCTATCATTGGGTGGCTTGCAGAAAGTGATTGCAAATTGAGGTGTCTATAGTAGATAACATTCAAAGTGTCTTGACAAAACAGTGCGCTTGGTGAAATTTTTGTTTAACAGAGTTTCCTACAACATAAAGAGGGCAACAGCGGAAACTTTTCGATTATAGGCTAAATGGTTCCTATTTCATACTAAAGGCCTTAACTAGTTATGAGGAATAGGAGGTAGTTCACGGGGAATTGTGGTTCCCTCGATTTTCCGAGCATGGAAAACAAAAACATTGTGACAACCCTCGCGAAAGCATAAAGATAAACAAGTAACTTGCAGCGGAAATTAGAGAATTTTTAAAACTTTTTAAGGCATGTTTCACAAATATTATCAAAAGGCGACATTCAACATAAACAAATAAAGTACTAGTGTCGAATAGGCCGACAAATCACTACAAGGGAGACAACGATCCCAAAAATACAAATAACTCTAATAGTAGAAGAATCTAAACGGTAATAGGTAATCATCGTGAAACGACGCTCGCTAGCTCACACTAGTCTCAATCCCATGTAGCACCGACATGTACATGTACATTCAAGAAATATGAACGCCACAGTCAGTGGGGAGTAACTCCGGGTTCTCCCAGCCATATCACAAGTAAACATACATAAACGACAATTAAACATGTAAAAACGCATGTACAAGTGAATCATGTGAAGTACAAACATACATTTCAAGATAATATGATATAAGTAGGTGAAATGCCAAACAATAAGCATCATGTTATGAATCGACTCGGGAATGACACCCTTAGACAACTATATACACACCAGGGCTTGCATCTCATCGTTAGTGGCATATAGTTGATAAGGTAGAGACTCGACATACAAACCAATCCAATCATCTAATTCATACAAGAGTCCAACTCAATGTTCACATATGATTCAAACTTATAAACAACCATCCAAACATACGAGTATAGCAACATAATTCTCACGGTAAATTGCACGCACTAGCATCATGTACAATAGCAAGCCAATACAATGGAAGTCCACAGGATAAGGCGTTTCCCTGAACCACATACGATAAGGCGTTTCGTATACTCATGACCTAGATAAACATTTCCACGGGGTAAGGGGTTCCCCTAAACTGTGTACGATAAGGCGTTTTGTACACACAAGACTCAAATCCTCCCGGTAGGACGACGATAATAATACGGTCGTCGTACGATCCTAAGGGTATTTTCGAAGCGATTTTTGAACTAGCAGTGTGACCATCTCATTTGCTTAAAATTTGACGAAAATGCAAAAAGAATATATGGTTGTGTTCCTAACAAGGCCAATTATTCATTTATAGTATCAATTTCTATCATACAACTGAAATGGAGGAAAACCCCCAAATTTTCGAAATGTTCAAGGAGAGGAACCCTAATTTCAAACTCTAATTCAATCAAAAGCAAGATATTAAAGCAAGAATAAGATGCATACCTCGATTAGTCATGTTCTATGGCTCGATTTGATCAAGTTTTGACGAATTTGAATTTGAGAGGTTTCAAAGATTTTATGTTTTGGAAATATGAGAAAGCGTTCCGTCTCTCACGCCTTTACTCAGACAGGGACAAGCACTGGAAATGACGCAGCACTTGCTGGGCATCTTCCAAAGATCACAGCTCCTATGCTTATTCACCAACGCATTTTCTCTTTAATTTGAAAGATCGTTACAAATTGGTTATTTGTGGGCCCAAATCTTGTGTGCCTCTTCTACGACATCTTATTTCACATGCTTGGTTCTTTTTCAAGACCCGCGCTTTGACAGGATTCAAAACCATCACATGATATTATTATCTCAAAAGGGACCCACCTTTCGAACATACAATCTGTGGGCCCGTCTTTTATCATCAGAATTTATTCGATCCTGACAGAGTCTTCTGTATATCCAGTGCAGCAGTATTTTGCAGATTTCTTTCAATTTATATATGTTTCCCCGACGAGAGTTTGCCTGAGGACAGAGACAAGCAGCTTCTCACATATGATATATTTTCAAACGGCTGGAGAGCTTCATAACGCACCCCATTTAAATGGCTGGCGAGCCTCACCGCGCCCCTCATTTCAAATAAGAAGATGCCACGAGTATGACTCCTTCTTATGGCTGGCGAACGTTTATACGTAGTCCTATGGAATTTAAAAAACCATCCCCAATGGCCAACAGACTTTAAAATATTCCAGACGACAGGTCCTTGGTTCAGATCCTTTGAGTCGCCTCGCGTCACCTTAGTCGTCAGGTTGTAGTCTTCAATTGACCTGGTGGCTATTCTTTGACTTTTGCGTTGTCCAAGCCTCAGTCAAAGTGGGGGCTCTGTAGATACCCCAGTTCTACACATTTTCGTCAACAGCCCAGTGATGATTGGGCCGTATGTTTGGTACGCTAAACGATTTATGACAATTTGTAAGTTTATCGTTAAGTGATAGCTCAAAAGCTTTTGGCTACCTCTTGGTCATCATCTACGCACCGGTAAGGTAGTTTTGACAATTGTTATAGTTCATTTGGAGTTCGGGTCTAAAACCGCTTCATTTTCTAGAAACCGTTTTAAAATGCCGAGTCGGAACGCTCTAGAAACTTATGGATATTTTATTAAAATATTTAAATTCTATCTATTTGATAAATATATCTCGTATCTTTTAAAAGGGAAGTATAGATCTACCACAATTCCGAAATTGAAACGTGGAAATCTTTCTTCCGCAGAAGGAAACCTCTGGGGAAATAACGTAGCATACGTCCCTTTGAAGGATCGCAGCTCCTGTTGTGCCCCTTCCCTAGCTTTTTTCCTCCATTATCAGATAAGTTTGTGTTGTTCCAAAACTCTTCACATTTTCTACTATAAAAGGAGAGCTCCGTTCTCACTTTTAAGGCACGCGAGTGTTCCGCACTTCTCTTCTCTCTTTGCATTCTAGACTTTGCTCTAAGCTTTTGACATCTACTGTAACAGCAGTAATATTAGCCGTCGTAAGTTAATAATCTTATACGGATATTAGTTAGCTTATTTTAGATTTAGATTAGAACTTAGTTTTCCGTGTCTAATTTAGCAAATCGGAGTCTGTATTCGGACTCTACTCGGAGTTTCGTGTGGGTTACGCCTTAGGCCATATATTGGGTCTTTCTCTCATTCTCCACCCACCCAACCTAACCCATACTCTACCCATTTTCCACTTAACTTTTCAGATTACTATTCACTCTCTTCAACCTCGCACAAACACACCCAAACCCTAACCACCATCACCATTGTTGAGCCTATGCTTCTCCACCTAAATCCTACCATAACTCATTCATTTCTCATCTAAATTCATCGATTCTTAGCTTATTCTCTTTCTTTTCTTCTTCTCTTCCTAGTAAGGTAATAAAAATCTAGTCTTTCTCATTTTCGTTTTCTCATTTTTCTCCAAGGTGAAAGTATTCATCTTTTGTATCAAATTTGTAGGAGGAGACCTCCAAGATCCAGACCGAGACTATTTCCTAGTGGAAGAAGAGGAAGAAGATTCTTGAAGACGCAAAAAGGTAACGGTGAAGGGTTAATCGATATCAATGCGTGTTTTAATGCTTTAATTGTGGTTTTAGTAAGGAAAGATACAATCTTTGCTTGAATTTCATGAGGAGACATGCTTGTTGCCCCTTTCATATGTGTGAATTCCATCATCCATGCTTTCTTTCACTAATCATATGTTAAGTTGCATTCAAGTGGTTAATTATGCTCATCTAACATGTTGTAACTTGTGTTGGGCAATAAATATGTTTGGGTTTGCTTAAGTTGATGTTTACCCAATGATTGGTAATGTTTAATATGCATTTAATGTGGTTTGAGGTTGGTAATTGTTGTTAGAATTGAATGGGTAACCATGGAGTTTGAGTTGATTGTTGTTGTTGTTGTTGTTGTTGTTGTTGTTGTTGTTTTCGCGTGTTTGTTGTCCCAGCCGGCCGACCGGCCGTTGATCAGCCGACCGGCTGGGAACTCGTCTGATGTGAAATGGTTAACTTTAGAATTTTGATACTGCATAAGTCCCAGCCGGCCGACCGTCCGCCGGTCATCTGGCCGGCTGGGACACCTCCTATAAATTGTAGAACTTTTGTAAGCAAGCGAGTCCCAGCCAGCCACCCGGCAGTCGGCCGACCGGCTGGAACTCCCCCTTCCCAATTTTTCTTCTTTTCTTTCATTCTACTTGTCACCCTAGCCGGCGGCCGGTCACACCCACCAGCTGGGGCTCCGCTGTATATTTTGGTGTTGTTTGATGTTGCTGTAGTGCCAGCCGGTTAGCTGGCAGCCAGTCCACCTAACCGGGTTGCACCCCCTGTAGCTCTTTCTCGATTCTATTCCTTATGACCTCACATGTAATGGTTTGTATGGTTTATTTATCGTATAAACTAATATAATAGAATTAAATATTCATGTTTAGAACATATGATATCCCACTTGATTATATCACATGTTAGACTAGAGTGTCGGAACGAGGAGGTGTATCCTTGATGCTTGCACGCATGTTTTAGTGGAGATATGACAACGTTGTTGGGAGGTGAACGCAATGCGTTGATCGACCCGGCCGTCAAATAGCGTATTCTTGCAACGTTGTGTCATTGCATGTAGTGTACCGCTTGGTTATGTTTCTTGTGCTGTTTCCGCCTCTTTCTAGTAGTTTGTCCGAATTTGGGGTACTCGGCTTCTGTGTTTGACCGAATCTTTGATGCGAAACGTTTATCGCATGTCGAATCGGAACACATTTATTCCGAGACTCTTGCCAGGTTTAGACTAGGATCGTATTATTATCGTCGTCCTATACGGAGGAAATGAGTCTTTCATATACGAAACGTTTATCGTGTATGGTTCAGGCAAATGTTTATCCCGTGGACGTGTTTCAATCATACTTGCTATGTACATGGTGCTTGTGCATGTCATTAACCTTGAGAGTTATGTTACCACAATCGTATGTTTTGATTGATGTTTGTATGTTATTATTGGTGACCGTTGATTGACTTGGCGTGGTTTGTATGTCGAGTCTCTATCTTATCAAGTATATGCCACTAACGGTGAGATGTAAGCCCTAGTGAGTATATAGTTGCCTAAGAGTGTCTTCCCCGACTCTGTCTATAATCTGATGCTTACAGTTTGGTATTCCTTGTGCCTATATATTATTGTAATGAAAGGCTTATTTGTACTTCTCGTGACTCACTTATATACATGTATGCTTCTACATGTTTATTACCGTTTATGTATATTTACTTAAGATATGGCTGGGAGAACTCGGAGTTACTCCCCACTGACTGTGGCGTTCATGTTTCCTGAATGAACAGGTTGCATGCTTCGAATGTTGTTGCCTTTTTTGGGGTTCAGGTGTGAGCTAGCGGGCGTCGACACTATCGATTCTCCCCTTGACGATTTAGCTAGTTCACTAGACTTTGTTTCTTTCGTTTGACTACGTTTTTAGAGACTATGTCTCATTGTAGTTATGATACTTTGATTTGTGATGTTTTGACACTCCTCGTTCTTTACTCTTGGCTTGTAAAAAGTTTTAAAAATCTCGCATTTCCGCTATTTAAATCGCATGCTTTGTTAGTTTTATTTTCCGCTATCGCGTGGGTTGTCATAATTGGTATCAGAGCCTATGACGCTCCCGACGCACACACTTGAACCCTAAACCTAAATTATAACTTGACCTTGAAATAATAAATGAGAGATGGATAGAAATAAAGGACTTTACTTGGTAGTCTCTGTGATTATGCTAAGTGTTAGTATTAACCTTGATTTCTTTTGTCTCTTATGAAGATGGTTAGACCACAAATGGTAGAGAATGTCATCCTAGAGGCTGTCACTCAAGTCCTAAGAAATCAAAAAGAGGCGGCCAACGCTCAAGCTAACCAAGCCCCTCCTCTTAGAGAAGACCATCACCAAGGAGGTTATGTTGGAGTAGGTGTCCTCCACAAAAGTGCGCCACATAATAAATCTTATTATGGAATATAATTGGGATATTTATTGACTATATATATGATTAGTCAGTTGATTAACTTAAATCAATAACGGTTGGCTGACTAGAGTTTGACGTTATTGTCGTTTGACGGCGGTGATCAACTGATCCCTTTCGGTCACACCTAAAGGATGAAATCCAAATAGTAACGAATTATTTGTATACGATACAGTTAATTAGTACATTACATATATTCGATAGGTATGAGAGTTAATTGTTAGAAATTGAGTTAAGAACTCAAATTCAATTAAGTTTATTTTTCAATTATGCGATAATTGACTAATAAATTTATATCTTATTTTAATACGATTAAATAAGATTTAACTTAGTAATTAAGCGTTAAATTACTAAATTAGTTGAGGTTTTGAGATAGAGGTAATTAGTTAATTATATTTACAAGGAGTTGTAAAATAAATTAACTAAGCATTGTGGGACCCATTATATATTGATATAATGGTAAAATATTACTTAAAATGTTAAGTACATATTATTTATTTAATTGAGTCATATAATTGTATATGATCAAATTAACACTTAATTATACAAGATAATTAACCATATGATCAATAAGTATTTGTGAGACAAATATCAAAAATCAAAATGGATCAATTTGAGGCTCACATGGCCGGTCGATGTGTAGTTGTTGGTGATGATTGTTGTTCTTATTCACACTCACAAGCAACATATGCTTATGACATGAATAGTAAACATGAAATCATTTTATTCACTACAACACATTACCACTTTGCATGGCAATAAAATAAGAAGAAAAAAATGACTCTTTGGTGATCAATATGGCCGGACCTCCTTGGCTATAAAGAGAGCAATTGTTGCTTATTTCTTCACTACTTCATTCTTGCTTATTTGATCATACATCTCTCAAAACTCATCTTCTCACTACAACTCTCATATACTAATATTTCCTAAGTATTACTAGTGTAGTAATATAGTCTAATATTAGTAGTATATTATCTATCTTATTATCTAGTTAGTAATAAGGGTAGATTGTTTGGTTCATCTTGGTGCAACTTAGAGGAGATCTTCTAGTTTGGAGATTACTTGTGTTCATCCATATTATTAGCTCAAGAACAACAAGAAGGAGTTCTTGTTGTGCCCTTATATTTTCCATACCAATGTGAGGAAATTTCTTCTCTTAAATAAATGTCTTTATATTTGCATGCATGTTACATAGATCATTAAATACTAAATTAACAAGTAATTTAGCAACTAATTAGAGGAGTCTAATTAATGTCTATGGACTTTCAATTGGTATCAGACCTAGCTTGTAGCATGCATGTTCATTTTGGACATTTTTATTAAAGTTATAAGATAACTAATAAATCAAAGATTTTGAGTTAAAATACGATTCTGACGAATATTTTTGGTGCATGTATACCTACTGACGTCAAAATGTTTGTGGTTAACTTTCGTGATTTTAGGGATTAATTTGCTATTTATTTTGATTTTTGGCGTTTAAATCGAGTTAACATGCATTTTAAGAGTTAAAAGTTAACTAAAAATAGTTGCATGTTGATTCTGGGCATGAAATTTTAATATGATCTCACATGCATTTCTTACATATTGTATGTAAAATTTCGTGACTTTTGCTTATGTATTGCATGTTCATTGATTTTTATACGATAAAAGTCGATAATATGAGATTATAATGTTCATAAAATTGAAACGTCCATTTATGGTCTTAAATATTTTTTGTACATTTGATATTCTGATATTGATACTCTTGGTGAAATTTCATAATTTGTTTCACTGTTTTACTATATCTAATATTTTTATTTGATAAAACCTTTAAATACAAAGCTATTTGTTCATAAAATTAATTTAAATTTTTGAGCAAATGTTTTTTATTTTTTTATAGTTCCTGGAAATTTTCCAGAATGTAAAAAATTTTTGGTTTCAAATTTTATGATGTTTATATTTTATTTTGGTTTTATTTCATAATTGTTATGATTAAACCGTAATATTTAGCAAATGAAATCAAATCGATCTAATTAATGACCAACGAAATTAGTAGTGACTAATTTTGAGTTCTAAAATAGTTTAGTTAATTAGTTTGAATTTAAATGCGATTTAAATGTTGATAGTGATTTTTAATGGTTAAAAATCAATAAATCCCGGAAAAAATCGAGCTACAATGAGCATGAATTGAATCTAGGACGATTTTGGCATGAATTTTGCAGCAATTTATTTAATTATGGTTGTTAATGAATGAATGTCATTTATTTAATAAATTTATGCAAATTTTGTAACTAGTAGGCCATAGTTTGTTTTTAATCGTTTATTACCCGAATGTACGGAATAAACGGTTTTGGTTGTAATTTTTATTGCGATCTAGTATCGCCGGTTTGTATAATTTAATAATTTTATTTTATAGAATAAATGTATAATAGGAATTTGTATATTTGTATATTTGTAATTATTTTATGAAGACCGGTGACTCCCTCAAGACGGTGCCATTTTGGAAGGTGTTCCAAGTGAAGAGGCAATGGACCAAGGAGTTGGTTTCCGAATTTGTAACTATCTAGTTAATTTTGAATTAGCTAGGTGGCCATACTAGGATTTTATTGTTGCTTGATTGCTTGCTTTATTTTCGCTCATGCCAAAATCGTCACACATGCATTT